>ML778089.1:93985-114930 GCA_009831015.1 Picea engelmannii | reverse complement strand
AGTTTTTCTGGGAAAAGGTGGAAGCTCAGGGTCTACTTGACCTTGAAAACTTGATTATAGCAGGTGATATGAACTTAACAACTTCTGCAGGGGAAGTTTGGGGGGCCTTCACCACTTTGGACTCTCTATTCGACTACTTTACTTCAGTTTTCTTAGCTCACAATCTGGTAGACTATACTCCACACATTTTTGTCCCCACTTGGTGCAATGGACGGGCGGGATCATACTCCATTTCCAAGAGACTTGATCGATTTCTAATTTCTAAACAACTTGTCTCCTTGGAGGATAGGATCTGATCTTGGGTGGATTTCCCCTTTCCGTCGGATCATGCATGGATCCTCTTGCAGCTTGACTCATCTGCCCTTCGGATTGCATATCCCTTCAAATTGAATTCAAGTTGGCCGCTAGAAGTTGAATTTAATTCTATTGTCATTAAGGTCTGAAAATATCCCTTTTTTATGACTGAGCTAGGTATCCAACAATGTCTTATATGGAAGCTAAAATTCCTTAAATCCCGCATAAAAGGTTGGGCTTCTTTCCACTGAAAACAAAATACACGAAGGCTCCAAGATCTTGAATTTGAGATTCAGGCCCTCCTTCTAGCAGATGCACAGGCGGGGAACAACAAGGACAAGAGTCAAATCTTAAAATGTCTAGAAATAGAAAGGAATCAGCTACTACTCAAAGAAGAAGCACTCTGGAGGAAACAATGCAAAAAAAATTGGATAAAGTGTGGTGACCTCAACAACAAATATTTCCACCATTTCGCGAGCTCTTGCAGGAGCAAAAAACGCATTTAGGAGATTGTAGATGCAGTCGGTACACACCACAGAGGACAAAAAGCCTTAAAAACAGCAGCAGTAAGTCACTTTAAACCCTTCTTCGAGGAGAAGTCACTTGATAACCTACAGGTTCCAGTCACAATAGCCAGACACTTTCCTCCAACTGTTACAGTGGATGATTCACTTACCTTAGACATCCCTTGCTCACTACAGGATATGTTGGTAGCTTCAAAATCCTTCTCCAAGGACAAAAGCCCAGGCCCTGACGATTGGACTACAGGATGTTATCTAGACTTCTTTGATTTAGTTGGACCAGACCTCCTAGAGCTAGTGGAAGACACCAGACTCAGTGGAAAGGTGATTGGAGCTTTGAACTTGAATTTTCTTACACTTATTCCAAAAGAAGTTAACCCCACCACCTTCGATGACTATAAACCAATTTCACTCTGCAACTTGTGCTACAAACTTATCTCAACAATTATAGCGACCGGGATAAAGCCCATTCTCTCGTGGAGAATTTCGAGTGAACAACTAGGTTTCTTAAAGGGATGTCAGATCCTAGACGCCATCGACATTGCCCATGAGTTATTGCATAGAATAAAAACAAAAAACTCAAAGGCTCTTATCCTAAATTGGACCTCAAGAAGGCCTTTGACTGCATTAACTAGGATTTCCTCAGATTGATTCTGACACAATCAGGATTTAGCCACTCTATGATCAAGTGGATCATGAGTTGTGTGGTAAGTGAAAAATTTATCGTTCTGGTTAATCAAGAATCTTCCTCTTTCTTTTGTAGTGGCAGAGGACTAAGGCAGGGTTTCCCCCTCTCACTACTCTTATTCATTCTGGTTATGGAAGCCTTGAGTCTTCTCCTCAAAAATGGCTAAGAAGAAGGAAATATCACTGGAATTAAAGTTTCCAGGATTATTAAAGTTCTACATCTCCTATTTGTCGATGATGTTCTCATCATGACAAATGAATCACTACAGGAATGGAGGGAAATTAATGAAATCTTAAAGACTTTCTACAGCGCTACGGGCTTGACGATCAACTGGACAAAATCGACTTTCCACTATGCAAATATACATCAACAAAATTTGGAACAACTAAAAGGAATCTTCTCATACAATTTATACATCTTTCTACTGGTCTCAAATATCTGGGATATTTTATCAAAGTTGATTCCTATAAGCTGGCAAACTGGAACTGGCTCATAGAAAAAGTTGAAAAAAATACTAGACATTGGTGCACGAGGTGGCTCTCCTTAGGAGGCCGATTTACACTCATTAAAGTTGTCCTAGAGGGAAAACTAGTTTATTGGATGGCCCTCACAGACATCCCTGCTACTGTTATTGATAAACTCTGAAGATTGACCTATAATGTTCTCCGGTCGGGCAGCTTTGATCACTCGCGTCAACACCTCTACAACTGGGAATATTTGGCAAAACCAAAAGTAAAGGGCGAATGGGGGATCAGAAACATCTTCCACTTCAGCAAAGCATTGACGACCAACTCACTTTGGCGTGTGTTAACTAAGCCAGGTATTTGGCACTCTGTCATCAAGGATAAATATCTCCCCCATACCTCAGTTGCTAGTTGGCTTCGGAATGCGACTATTACCACTAGGGAGGCCTCATAGTTTTGGAGAAACCTACGAAATTCAAAATTTTGGTTAACATGATGGCTATGTTGGAAACCATGCTCTAGTCACTACATTATACTCAGCATCAATTTCATTATAGGCTTGGACAAAGCCTCATATCTCCCCCCATAGTTGATAGCACATTTAAATTCAAAAATATCTAGTATCTCTTTCAAGACAGAGGAAGCTCCATATCCAGTTTTATTTTAGATAGGTGGATTATCGGTGCCGAACTTGATCTCAATGCAGAGCTCACAAATTGCTGGAAAAATTTCTCTATGGAATTATCATGCTCGAGCATAAAAATTAATGACATTAATGATCAAATGATGTGGTTAGGGTTCGACTGATTGAGACACTTAACAATAACAAATATCTATGAGTCGATTACAAATAAGCTCTGGCATACAAACATTAGTGGCTAGAGGAAACAACTCTGGTCCTCGCACATGGTACCCAAGATTAAATTATTCACTTGGCTCTTGATTGAAAACAGATTGAAAACATGGGATAATCTCCAAAGAAAGGGTTGGGCTGGCCCCAATATTTTCCAACTATGCCACAATGATGAAGAAACATCAGTCCATTTGTTTATTAAGTTCCCGTTCATCCGAAAAGTGTGGGACATAATCACACTGGATCAAAACCTAAAACTTGTATGGGACAAAACCACACTCCCAACCTACTTTGATTATTGGTCATCAAGGGAACACAACCTAATACATCTCCCTTCTTTGTTCTGTTGGTCCATATAGCTAGACATGAACAAAAAGAAATTTGAAAATGAGACCCCATCCACAAGCTTTGTTGCATACAAAACACTTGGAATGTATTAAAATTGGAAAGATATTCACACTAGCAAGCCAACACTACAGAAAAAAAAGAAGACACATGATACAGAGGACATACCAATGAGGTGATTCGATGGAGCAACGCAGTCAAATGGCACTCAGAGCGGAGCTGGAGGACTAATCAAAATTACAAAAAAATCATATTACAGATTGACCTTCAACTGTGGTCCGGGTACCAACACCAGGGCATAATTATTGGGTTTCTGGGCCACGCTACACTTGGCATCCAGATTAAATATTGAAGTCCTTCAGATCCTTGGGGATTCCATAACTATTATTGAGTGGTTGAATAATAGGGGCAAGCTTCAATCCATCTCCCTCATGGCCTGGAAGGACATAATTAGACTACTCCATCCCACTTTTAAAAATCTCAGCTACAAGCACATCTATCGTGAGCACAAAAAAACAACAGATCAACTATCAAAGGAAACACTCCAGAAAAAAGTTGGCATTATTACATACAACCATTGGATAGATGAACATGAGGGCCTGCCATATATCCTAAAACCTTTTTAAGTTCTGCAACACATAAGCATCTTAGTGGACATCTTTGTCTGAGCGAAGGAAATTTCTATTGCTTTTGGTTTATATTTTGAGAATATATGACAGCTAGTACTCGAGACTTAAACTATTTTTTATGTAATTTTCAGACTCATAACAATTTTTCTTTTCTTTAGTTTTTATCTTATGATCTTTCTTCTTTTGTTGGTCGAAAGACCACCATAGGAGAAAGATACATATGACAGTGGACCCTACAACTGGGATTGTAAATCTTTTTCATGAGAACATATTATATATCAATATAATTGAGGAATTTTCCTGTTGAAAAAAAATAATCTTTTTATAGTGGGAATAAAATGTTTCATTGTGATGGGAGAATAGTTGCTCAAAAACATTGAACATTGAATAATTTTTGGAATGTTGAATAAGTTTGGGTTGGGAAAAGGAGTTTTTTTATTTTTTGTGAATATTTTTATTGAACATTTTAACTCGAGCAAGTCTTGGTAAGGTTGATTGTGTTTGAGTTTAGATAATAGGGTGTTAAATAAACCAAATAAAGGAAGCACAATATAGGTTGAAATTGACATTTTCATCTTAGAGTATGAGACTAAATTGATTTTGGTTGATTGACTAAAACTTAATTGATTCCAACCATTAGGTACAAGTGATTAGGATAGTTTGGTAGGATATGCAATTTGTCCAAATATGTTTCATTATAAAGTCGTCATTCACAATGAATAAGTTTTATAGGATTTGTTAATGATGTAATGATTTGAAACAATTATATGTTTTCCCCACCCAGGTCCAATCCCTTGTAAAAGACATGCGATACCCTTAATGGGTCTATAAAATACTCTTGACCTTCTTTATATAACATAATCATGATTTTTTAATATGTTTCTATTTCATTATGTGCTTAATAGATATGGGATTAAGGATTCCAATTGATCGAAACCCAACTGCGGAACCCTAGTTGTCGCCCCTTCTGCGTCGTCTTGGATCTGCCTCAATGGCCTCTCTAGACCCAGACCCCCCGAATTTTGATGAAGAAGTAGCATATTTCAAGTCTATGGTTGGATCCCTGGAAATACCCCCCCCCCCTGTGCGCTCAACACATTCATAGTTTGTGAAGAAGCTAGATAAAATCTTAGAAGTGGTCATTCCATGGACAGTGGCTTGAAGAAAATATCTCTCCTTCGCCTCCAAATATCTCGTGAGTCAATTCATGGCGTTATGGCCTTCCCCTCTCCAAAAATATCTTTGGATTGAGCGGATATAGAACCCTCTAATTCAAGGCCGCATGAATCACTTCTTCTGTGGTAAGGGCTTCTACATTTTTTACATTGAATTAAAAGAGGATAAAGATCTCATTTTTAGGAATGTCCCTTATTTCTTCGGACCCATAGTTTTATACTTAAACAAATGTACCCTAGATTTCGATCTAGAGAATGAAATCCCCTCAGCTATTCTGGTTTGGGTACACCTCCCTCACTTTCCATTCCATTGTTGGGGGGATGAAGTTTTAAAAAGTATTGGAAATACCCTGGGAAAAATCGTTGACAAAGATGAACCCAAGTCTAGTATGTATTCTTGTGTTAGGATTTTTGTGGAGGTAGACCTGGAAAAAGGACTTCCAGAAGTAATAAAACTAAAGTTGGATGACTAGACTTATATTCATAAGCTCGACTATGAACAAATCCCATTTAAATGCAAGACTTGTCATGACTACGGTCACTTTGCTAGAGATTGTTCCACCAAAAATAAAGCACAAGATTTAGACGCCTCACAATAAGAAGAAGGATGGCAGTGGGTGAGGAAGAAAATTGATATAGGTAAAGGAGCAATTTCCACCCCTGGACATCCAGGTCCTACCTCCAAATAGGGCCCCTCTCATCAAATTCCTTTGGAAAAAACCCTCCCAAAGAAGTCCTTCCCTAATCCCTCCTCCCACAACCCTCCCTTGCCCTCTCAAAACTCCTTCAAAATATTGGGTGAGCCATCCTTGAAGAAAATCCCTTCCTTCAGTCCAGTATTGGAACCATTGGATCCTCACCCCCCCTTCAACCCTAAAAAGAATAGTTGAAGAATCAAGAGAAGAGGACAATCCCCATGAAGTCATTCAAGAAGAAGATCAACAAGAATATGGAGAAACTCCTATAGAAATACAACCTAGTCAAGAAATGGAGGAAGGCGAGCTCCAACAAGAAAAACCCAGAAAATATGGACATAGATCTAAAAAATAAGTTAGAGAAGAAGCAACATCAAAAGAGAAGGAATTAGGCAAGAAACATTTGATAGAAATCTCGATGTACACCTAAACCTACAGAGGAGGAAATAAAAGTTTTAATCTCCCGGTTTATGGAAGCCGKGCCTCCTCCACCCTATGTCAATGAATTTCCTCTCCTGGAATTGTAGGGGMTTTGACAATAAATCCAAAGTTGAATCCCTAAAAGACTTTAAATCCCTAGTTAATCCCTCTATAATTCTTCTCCAAGAGACAAAAGCGGAGGAGTCAATAGTCCTAGAAACAACAAAAAAAACTTCAAATCTTGTGTTGGAATCGCAGTAATCTCTTAGGGGGCCTCTGGTGGAATCACTACTCTCTAGGATGATCAAAGCTGGAATCTCGAGGTAACACTAAATACCGAACATTGGTTACTAACAGTTCTCAAAAATAAATACTCCATAAATAACATTACAATTATTAATGTCTATGTTCCTAACTCCTACTCGGATAAAAAATCCTACTGGCGCTCTCTCTCTCTACTCAAAAACTCTATGGATATCTCCTCTTGCATAATCTATGGTGACTTCAATACCCATATTAACTCTTGGGAAAAAAAGGAGGTAGTATAATCAGAGACCCTTTCTCTAAGAAACTCTCTGAACTTATCTCAGATTTGGATCTTCAGGATGTCAAACCATCCAAGGGAAAATATACTTGGAACAATAGGCATTCTAGTCTTTTCCACATAGAAACCCTCCTTGACCACTTCCTCATTAACAATAACTTTCTCCTCTCTCCTCTAGAAATATCTTCTCACATTATCCCCTGAGCGACTTCCGACCATAATCCCATCTCTCTGATCTTCAACAACCCCCAGATCATTGGCCCACTACCCTTCCATTTTAAGCCCCTTTGGATAGATAACCCAGTAACCCTACCTCTCATCCAACAAGTGTGATCCTCCCCCTTCACAGGGTCTCCCAACTTCATCTGGGAAAGTAAACTAAAGGAAGTAAAAAATTCCCTCAAAGATTGGGTGAAATCATACTATCGACGGTTCGTCAAGGGATTTTCGAAGATAGAAAATCCGATCACGTAATTGCAGAAGAAAAACAAGAAGTTTGTTTGGACCGAGAAATGCGTGGAAGGATTTCAGAGGCTCAAGGAGTTGTAGACAACAACACCGATACTAAAGTTTCCTGACATGGACGTGGACTTCTTGGTATGCACTAACACATCTAAGGAAGGCATAGGCGGAGTCTTGATGCAAGACGGATGAGTGATTGCTTACATCTCGAGGAAGCTGAGAAGGCATGAGGAGAACTACGCGATGCACAATTTGGAGTTTTTAGCCATCGTTTATGCCTTGAAGGCTTGGAGACACTACTTTGTTGGACGAAAATTTGAATGAAATACTGACCATTGTGCACTAAAACACATCTTTACGCAAAGAAACCTAAACGCGCGACAACGACGTTGGTCAGAATTTCTTACCGAGTATGACTTTGATATTATTTACATAAAAGGAACAGTGAACCAAGTGGCAGATGCATTGAGTCGAAGACCATGCATCTTTTCGGTGTTGCCTCTTCAGACGAATCTACGTGAAAAGATTCTAACTTTATAGCATGACGATGACTAGTACAAGGAGGTTGAGGGTTTTATCGGACAAAACACAATGATGGTACCGAGATTTGAAGGATTTATGTTTGATGACGATTGATTACTAAGGTTTAAAAATTGGATTTACGTACCACCGAACGACGAGTTGAGGAGTTTGATCCTAAATGAGGCTCATAGAGCAGTGTACATGGCTCACCCAGGAGTCACGAAGATGAGGGATGACCTTAAACCTTATTCTTCTGGAAGGGAATGAAGGAAGATATATTCAACTATGTGGCCAAATGTCTAGAATGTTAGCAAGTAAAGGCTGAACATAGACATCCAGCAGGATTACTACAACCACACGCTATTCCAAAATCGAAATGGGAGGTTATTTCGATGGATTTTATTGTTGGATTGCCACTAACGGCAAGGAGACACGACTCGATTTTCATAGTAGTAGACACTCTAACGAAGAGTGCTCACATTATTCCTGTGTGTACAACGTATCAGGCACCTGACATAGCTATAGTTTTCATGAGTGAGATTGTGAGGCTGCATGGCATGCCTAAGAGGATTATATCCGATTGAGGATCGATGTTTACTGGACGATTTTGGACGAGTTTCTAAGAGGACTTGGGAACCCAACTTAACTTCAGTATGGCGTATCACCTGGAGACTGATGGGTAGACCGAATGAATGAACCAGACCTTGGAGGACATGTTGTGCATGAACGTGATGGACCAACAAAAGCGTTGGGAAGAATTCTTGCCACTGGTGGAATTTGCTTATAACAGCAGTTACCAAAGCACCATTAAGATGGCGCCTTTCGAGTTTCTTTACAGGAGATCGTGTCAGACACCTTTGATTTGAGATTGGCTTGAGGATAGGATCCTGGTGGGACCAGAAGTGATCCAAGAAATGGAAGAGAAAATGCAAACAATAAGACAAAGGATTAAAGAAGCATAGGATCGACAGAAGAGTTATGTCGATGCGCACCGTGTCAAATGTAGTTACGAGGTTGGCGATTGAGTCTTCTTGCGGGTTGAACCACATAAGAGTTCGATCAATTTTAGAAAGGGAGCTAAACTCTCTCCTAGGTTCATGGGACCTTTTGAGATTGTGGAGAGAAAGGGGTCTGTGGCCTATCGACTAGCCTTGCCTGATTCCACGATGTTTTTCACGTATCTGTTTTGAGACATTATATTAGTGATCCTACACATGTTATTGATATGAGTTCCTTACACGTATCAGACAAGGGGGCGCTCACGGCTGAGCCAATCTGCATCCTGGATCATCGCGTTCGATAGCTACGACGTCAAACAGTAGATCAGGTCAAGGTACAGTGGGACAACTATAGTCTGCACTCAACAACCTGGGAGGACGCATATGATATGTGCCAACAATTTCCATTTTTGTTTGATAGATAGACTTATGATACTGTGATACACATTATTTCAGCACTTATACTGTGAAACTTCGGGACAAAGTTTAGACCAAGAGGGGGTGTATGTAACATCCCGCTCTTGCGCACTAAGTGAACTTATTCTTTGAGGACACTTTCTCGCAAGTGATCCGGATTATTATGCTATTAAAATACCGATTTTGATTATGAGGCATTATGGGTTGATGTCATGTTGTTTTGTTGCATTGACATAGGCATGTGCTATTGACTTGGTTTTACTGAGTGTGAATGATTTTGGACCTTGAGGGTGAAGAGACATCGATGGAACCCCTTGGACTCTAGATTGAGTCGGGAAGTGAACTATTGGGGTTGTAAGTTTTATATGTGATATTAGTTCATCTGATTAGATGATATGATTATGGATATATTTCTGACATGATTCGTTGATGATGCAGGCTGACGATAGCTTGTTGACCAGACTCACATGTGGAGTAGAGGGGTCACTCATGACTACCAGAGATGTTGAGGGAGAGGTGTGGACAACAGCCCTGCCACAACCTACTAGCACTCTCGCCATGGATTGAACTTTAGGTTAACGTTTACCTAGTTCGAGAGGACCCATGATGCCATGAGGGCAGACTGCGACAGTCTCTCATGATGATTCTAAGGGGCACGCAATAAGGCAGGGGCCTTATTCCTTAGAGGCCCTTAGTCTCCCACAAGTTCACCTGGCGGAGTATTGACTCTAGGGGTTTTTTATGTCTATCAATTCAGTCAAGAGGCGAGTGGCACCCTTGGAGCACGTGGTGCATTCTGAAGGGCACGACGCACAAGAAAAATGGAAAGAGGCGAGTGACACCCTTGGAGCACATAGTGCGTCCTGAAGGGCATGTCGCGTAAGGGAAATAGATGAGGCGAGTGGCACCCTTGGAGCACCTAGTGCATCCTGAAGGGCACGTCACATTGTTAATGATAAATGAATGAACCTAGATGGCCTTAGGATGAAGAACGTGATAAGAAATTTTTAAAACAATTTCCCTAAAAAATTGTTGCCCAGCACGAAAATTAAGGTCTAGGTCTAATCTTTGTTGGTGGTAAAATTTTACCTTTTCATAATAAATAATAATAAAAATAAAAATAAACATATATAAAAAAATAAAATAAAATAAAATAAAATAAATAATAAAGATAATCTTCATTAACCTTGTGGCGAGAAGGGGGTAAGCAATTAAAGTGTTTTATAATAATCTTTTGTGATAAAAACTTAAAAAGGGGAATGATTTTCTTACTTTTATGCTAATTAAAAATTTAATTCATTAAAAAGGGGGGAAGAAGGGTAAGTTTTTGCACATGCCTTTTTGAGTTTAATTAAAAAGGGAAAAAGGGGAAATCTAAAATAATTAGGAAACTAGGAAAAACAAAAACCTTAGAAGAAAGGGGAAACACTAGGAAAAAACAGTTAGTCCAACTTAGTAAGGTATCTAGCATTTAAGAACTGTCTAATTTAAACTAAACTAGCAAATTAATAATGGGGAAAGTCATTAAAACCTGTAAGGGAATTTGGGGACACCTAGGAGTGATTCTAGTAGTGACTCTAGGTGGTTGAGGGAAATAAGGGTAATTAATTAATTAAAGAAATTAATTTATGGAGGAATGACAGGGATGGGTGACACTTGTACGGGGAGGATTTTTAGGAATTAATTTATTAAACATTAATTTAAATGGGATTTTGGGAAGGTAAAGGAGTTTGAAACTCTATATAATGGAGGGAGGAGAAGGAGGAAGGATCTCTTCTATTTGCGTAACATTATGCTGCAGAAATCTATACTTGAATGACTTAGCTTGTGGGAGTTGGGATACCCAGCTCGGTGAGGAGTGGTAGCTCAGCCTTGCGAGGTGAGCTGGGAGCTAGTTGATTCTTGGTTAGTGTGTGTGGCCCCTTTGTGGCTCAGGGTGCTAAGGGGGAAGAAGAGTACCCCTAGCATTGGCTACGAGGTACCGGTGAAGTCTCATCGGTCGGCAAGCGGGAGTTGCATGGAGCACGCAAGACATCAACTCAGAGCGGGAAATCAGGCAACAATACACTTTCTTTATTTTTGCATGGTAGATTGTAGTAGGATTTATGCTTTGGATCTACATGTTTAATTGGGTAAGTAAATTGATTGTCTTAGCATTCTAGTTGATGACTGAGTTTTTCCATAGACTATAGCTCGATGATTGATTGACTCCCACGGCCTTCGATTCCCGAAATGTATTGACCGCCCTGTGGTGTATTGATTTGTGAAGATTTTGGTTTTTTTGCCTTTCGTCCCTACCTCATTAGTCCTCGCCTGAGCAGTCAGTCAGGAGCCTGATCTACGGTCGTCGCTTTGGTGTTAATATACCTATGGATCTCAACGCCCTGCTTTTATGTGCGTGGATGATGAGAGAAGGACGTTCCTGTCAACCGTCTACCTTCGTTATTGTCCTTGGATGATTGTTGACTTGCACCATCTAGTAAATACCTCTGCATATGGATTATTTTGCGTCCTTGTTGGTTTTTCTCTGTGCCTTGATTGATAGAATCCCTGCGATCATTTCAATGACTTTTCCCATTGGATCCTTGCGTTTCTCTTACTGTTGTTTGCATTGTATTGGTATTTTGGCAATGGAAAAACGATTTGATTCCCTGTCTGCATTTTTGTATTTGGTATTTTGGCAATGGAAAAATGATTTTATTTCCTGTCTGCATTTTTGTATTGGCATCCTGGAAATGGAAAAACATTTTTATTTGTTATTCATGTCTGCATTCTATTGGTATTTTGGCAATGGAAAAACAAATTGATTTCATGTCGGCATTTTTGTATTGGTATCCTGGAATGGAAAAACCATTTTTATTTGTTATTCCTGTCTGCGTTGTATTGATATTCTGGAAATGGAAAAACGATTTGATTCCCTGTATGCATTTTTATATTTGGTATCCTGGAAATGGAAAAATGTTTTTTTGTGATATTCATGTCTGCGTTTTATTGGTATCCTAGCAATGGAAAAACGAAATCATTTCCATGTCTGTGTTTTTATAATTGGTATCTTGGTAAGGGAAGGGCATTTTGGTCATTCCTGTATGCGTTTTCATTTGGCATCTGAGCAATGAAAAAGGGAAGCCACGATTTTTCCATTTAAAACGTGTCTGAGATTGTCATTCAAGTGCCCACATTTTTGCTTTTAAAAGTTGACAGAGATTGTCGTTGAATGCCCAAGTTTTTTGTTTTAAAAGTTGACAGAGATTCCTGCTGAATGCCCACGTTTTTGCTTTTAAAGGTTGATAGATATTGCTGTTGAAATGCCCACATTTTTTCTTTTAAAAGTTGACAGAGATTGTTGTTGAAATGACCACGTTTTTGCTTTTAAAAGTTGACTGAGATTGCTGTTGAAATGCCCAGGTTTTTTATTTTAAAAGTTGATAGAGATTGCTATTGAAATGCCCACATTTTTTATTTTAAAAGTTGACTGAGATTGTTGTTTAAATGCCCACGATTTTGCTTTTAAAATAAGACCGAGATTGTTTTTTAACTGCCCACGATTTTGCTTTTAAAATGAGACTGAGATTGTTGTTTAAATGCCCACGATTTTGCTTTTAAAATGAGACCGATATTACTGTTTAAATGCCCACGTTTTGCCTATTAAATATGACTGAGTTTGATGTAAATAACCACGGATTTGTCCAATTTTTTTTTTTGACTAAGTTCGTTGTTGAAGGGACACGAATTTTCTATTTAGAATCTTGGCTGCATTGATTGTTGAATGACCACGAGTTGATCCTTCTGAAGTTTGTATTGTCTTCCTATTCTCCTTCAATTTGAGTGTACCCAATCTTCTCACTGCCAAACATTAATTGCTACAGCCATGTTATTGGTCATATTAATTGCTATGTAACTGCCATGTTAATTTCCAGGCTAATTGCTACAACAATGTCAAAGGAAAATAGTTTCCTTCTTAATATTAATTGCCACAACGATGTCAATTGCTACAACGATGTTAACAGTCAATAGTTCCCTTCTTAATGTTATAGACAACTAGTTATTTTTGGTACGTAAATCTTAGATAGACGGCATGTGTAATTTAATTGATTACAAGTGTGATATTGTACATTTTACATTGATGTGGCTAATGTAGTTATATATTGTCATTTGATAGTTAGATGGTAATTTCGGGGATTACTTAGAATTACCCTTTTAGATGGTGATTAATGGTTAAATGAGTATAGGAGTATTGACCAAATTATAGATCAATCTTGCTAAATTAAATTGTATTTAATGACTAAATCATAATGCAGCATTGCCGAACTAATTCGTAATTGAGGTTATTTCGATTGAAATTAATGCTTGATTGTATTGTAGAATTTTCGATTGATTCGAAGGTGATGTTATTTAGATTGAAAGTAACAACTATGGTGTAAAGTAGAATGGTCGATTGGATTGTATTAATTGTTAATCAGTTGATAAGTTAAAGACTAAATTATAATTTAGACTTGCTGAATTTCGATGGATACTTAATGTCAAAAACAATTTGTAACTGTTGACTAGTTTAGAGTTGATGAATGGGTCGGGTGGTTGACGAAGCCGTGACTTCCCTGGTAGTCGTCCTCTTATGTCTCGTCAAATTTTTGTGTCGCGTGTGGGTATAGACTCCCTATCAGTATTCGGCTCCTAGCGCGTCAGAGTTTTCTAGAGTCCTTGGTCCAGATAGGATGTGTTGTGCCAAGGTTATTGACGCGTCTATCACCTAGAGACGACATGATTCCTGATGAGGGGATCATGGTGTGCCCTATTTGGATAGCGACGAATGATAACTTGGTAGGAGTCGGTGCCTTCCATGTGAGTGTTGTCGAGCGTTGCAAGTTTGTTTTTATGCATAGGTTGAATGCCTTCGGGCGTTTGGTTCGCGCGCCTTGAGGTTCTAGTCTTTGTTGGTCAAGGTCATTGTGTCGGGAGGGGGATTTTGTCCCTTGGCTTGTAGGCGTGGTCCTATTGTGTCGGGCGGGTAGTTGTTTCTCCTTGTTTTAACACATGTTTCGCCCCGTTTCTCCTGTGCTAGTGCGTTGAGTCATAGTTGCATGTTTCCTAGACTGCATGCTTACGTTCGTCGTCATTGGTGAGGTAAACTCTTGTCGTCGTCGCCTTCTTGCCCTAAAAACAAAACAAAAATTGCACTTCTTCTTCGCTTGTAGTCGTAACGAAGGAGTCGTTACAGGGTCTTCAACCTCTTCCTGGGGATTCTGTAATGATGTAGATGAGTCTTCTTGTACTTTCTTGTGGAGAATGACTACTCGAAATTGCAAATCTCCAACATAAATTACTAAATTGATTTCATTCTCCATGTTTTGGACATGCAGTCATCCCATTAAAATCCATGCTTTTATACCAAATATATACCTTGTACGAAGGTCCATAAAGAAAATATTTCACTCATTATAATCTTGGAAAATCAACTTCCAAGGTTAATGAAAGTGTTTTGTTTATAAATTGGCATTTTACATCATTAATGAACATAGTTTGTCATCTTTATAAACATGATAAATATTGTTCAAATGTATATTCTAATGTAACAAACATAATAAAAATAAATAAATAATAATCTTGATATAATAAATATCCATAAATTCCCAAACAGTTTGCAATGAGATTCAAAAGTATTTCATAAATATCCCTTCAATATTTTTAATGAGTATTAAAACCTTTAATATTTAAAGTACATAACCCTCACCTAATCTTTAATATTTGTCACATGGTATATCAATGTTCCATTCCAGTTTCAATATTTTTAATGAGTATTAAAAATTTTAATATTTAAATTATATAACCCTCTCCTAATATTTAAAGTAGATAACCTATCTATTTGCCACATGGTATATCAATATTCCATTCAAGTTTCTTAATAACTATTAAGACTTTTAATATTTAAAATATAAAATCCTTTCCTAATATTTAACTAAGATAACCTACTACTTACCATTTCTCGTGGAAAAAAACCTACTACTTACCACGTGCCATATCAATGTTACATTCAAGTTTTTTAATGGATATTTAAACTTTTGGTCTTTAAAGTACATAATATCTTCTAATATTTAAAGAAGATAGCGTAACTTCTTATCACATCCTATATTAATGGTTTAAAATGACAAAGACTAAATTGGTTTGTAATTTTTTTTTTGTTATATATATATATAAACTTTTGGTCTTTAAAGTATATAATATCTTCTAATATTTAAAGAAGATAGCGTAACTTCTTATCACATCCTATATTAATGGTTTAAAATGACAAAGACTAAATTGTTTTGTAATTTTTTTTGGATATATATATATAACAAAGTGATATTTAATATTTAAAAAAGCTAATTTACCTTTTTAACATATATTATATTAATATTTGAAAAATGACAAAGATTAGATTGCTTTGTAATTATTATTTTTTTTCAAAAGAAAAAAAGTAATATAAAATGTTATGATATTTATATATTTAGGAGTTAGTTAAGATCAATTTGGTTTAATGTGTTGTTAGGTAAAAATGTATTTCTTTAGTATGTATTTATATTTAGGTAATACGACGGTCATGATATGTTTTCAACATAGAGTAATTCGACAGTTCATATTCTCCTCGATCTATCTCTATTTAAAGAGCATGGATGATCATTTGCAGATGATCGAACTCTCTTGTAAATCTCTCTGTAATATTTTCTTTTGCCTTTATAAATTGATCCAAGTAACCACATTTGCATTAATAAATTGATCCAAGTGACTAAATTAACTGAGGCAATAGATGTTTCCCCACAAAAAATTTATCACATAAAAACATCAATATATCTATATTTAATCTAATTATATGAATAGTTATTGAAGATGTTTCTCCTTTCGTAGAATACCTTTTTCAAACATAAAAGTAATATATTCTATCTTATTAAATGCCATTTCTTAAAAAAAACTTTTTCTATATATATCCTTAAATTCTTACTTTTCTTTTTTTTATTAAATATATATTACATATATAAAAAATAAAAATTATGACTTATATGGATAGTCCATCATCATCATAATCCTTAAATTGTTACTTTTCTTTTCTTTATTAAATATATATAAAATAAAAATTATGACTTACATGGATTGTCCATCATCATCATAATCCTTATCCTCAGGCGTCCATGTGCCAAGCATGCATCATGTTCCATATTTAATAAATTTAGACACATATTGTATTTTTATTAACACCATGCATACAATTACTTTCCCTTATACTTAGATGTATGTCATTTCGTGATGGAGGTTTTTTAATGTGAAAGGTTGGTTGTTGATTTACAGGCTCAAACATGAATATTGGATTTGTTATTTTATTTATAAAATTAAAAATATCTTTTTAAAAGTGTGTATAAAATACAATGATGGAGAGTGTGGTCGTGTAGGAGCGAAGACATATCCAGTTGACAGCAGGTCGGGCACCTTTGCTTGGCAGACTCACCTGAAAGAGAATCAAACAAAGCATCTAGGTGACGACTGAGGATATTATGGCATTGAAGTTGGTCGGGAGTCACATTTCGAAGATAAGATGTAGATGTTCTTATGAGAAGTTATTAGTGTTGGGCGTCTCTAGCTCAAAGGCTATAATAGTTTGAAGCGCATTAACTAGTTGTGTTGTCGCCATAATTCTTTCCTCGTACCAAACTGGAGGGTCTCTTCCTCAACTAAATAGCCCATTTCATATGACGCAATGTTGGCACTTGGAGGCAGCCATCCAGAATTGTGAGGGGGTTCCCGAAGATCCTAGGTAGAGAGCAGGAGAGAGTCTGGAGGTTCTTGCAAAGGAACCAAAGGAATCTCCTCCTTGACATAAGTCATGGAATTGTCTTCATCAATCCAGCTTTGATAAGACAAGGGAGGACCAGTAGGTCTTATGGAAAGGATGGGAGGTGGAACAAGAGCCAAAGAGAGACCAGGTCGATGATGGCGAGCCACGAAAATGTAATAGGCCGACCCATGCTTCTTCTTGCCCCGTTCACATGGCATTGAAAGGGAGGGGATGAAAATGAAGGCCCAAATGGGAGGAGAATGCAGGCCCAAATGCGAAGAGAATGCAGGAAGGGGAAAAAACCAGGAGAGGAGAGGAAAACTGACAGCCAAACCAGAATGAAATGGAAATATCCATGTCTTAACTCGATAAAACTAGATGAGATCATAGGGAAAAGATCCTTAAAGGATGAATTGATGGCTCTTAGCATCTGCGTACTTGCTCCGTGAGACCTCGACCTTCATTGAGTGTGCTCCATTAAAACTTCCTCCTTACACAGGTGCACTATCAACCCTCCCATTTGAATGTTGTACATAATGAATTGACGGGGAGGAGGGATAGTGACTGGGGGTGTTAACGACAGTCGACACATGTGTGCCAGATGTCACCCCATTTGGGGTAATTTTATATTTTTATTAATTTTGTTAATATATAGTCAATTAATTGAGGTTTGTCGAATATATACTTTTCTATTACTTATGAGTATGTTTTATCTCTAAATATACAAATGTACCATATTTTTATTTATTTATTATTTATATTTTTATATCAATTGTTTTTAAAATTAAAATAGTTTAATTGAAACATTGAGAGAAAGATTTTCCTAAAATATTTTAAACCCTCTTAACTTAAAACTATAAAGAATACAAATTTGTATTACAAACTCATTCTCATTTATTTTTTAAGTGAGAATTCTATAAATTACCTTCCCAAGTCAAGAGGGACAATTTTTTTTACAGTCATGGCATAATTTTTTTTACAATCATATCATGACATCTATTGGTTTGAATTGCCCATAAGGGAAACCAATTCATTCAGCGTAGCAAAATAAGACTTTTAACAAAACAGAGCCCTCTATAATAATCAACGTTAACTGTCTAAGGTAGGATAATTGTCTATGAGATACGTTGCCACGAAGGGCCCAAAAATAAACAAAATTCAACATTAGATACAAGCACCCAAGAGAAATACCAAAACCTGAAACCATAAGCTAGATTAAGATTTGGGAGGAGGCCCATCCTTCACATCCTTATCATGAAAATCCAAGTCAATCTCACTTGTCATGGGTATAGCCGTGTCGTCTGCATGGTCTGGAACATGAATATGAGGGGCCTCAGCCATACTGGATCTAGGATTGAGAAGAGTTGTGAGCAATATCTCCATATTCTCCCCACGACATTTCATGCTTTCAAACCAGAACCGCAGGTCAGCTACATCACACCGCACTTCAAAGACCAAGTTCTGAAGTATCTCCATAGAGGTGAGGAGTCGAAAAAATCCATCATAGGCAGTGAAGGAAAGAGACTGGTCCAAGGAAGGAGACTCCACTTTGAGGTCAGAAGCAAAGGTGAGGTGCCAGGAAAGGGAAGGTGACACGGTCTTAGGAGAAGAATAAACTCCAGAGGGTCGAGCGAAGGATGGAATAGTCAACAAAAAACTTGGAGAGAAACCGAGGGAAACACCTTGATCATCAAACCATTCTACAGGGAAATCCCAAGGGGAAGGCAGAGGGCTAGGACTACGTGGGCCAGAGGAAGACAAGGACGAGGATGAGCCTGAAGTATTGGGAAAATTAGGGAAGGCATCATTGTTTCTCTACACCATTCAATTGTAGGTTTGATACCAGACAGGGCCACTCTTTGGGCACCTGCGTAAACGTGACATTAGCTAGAGGGGGAGGAATAGGAGATGGACCTGGTAACCATGCATAGAAAGATGAAGGCTAAGGCAAAACCAAAGAATTTGTCTTTCGGAACAAAGAGTGTGGATAAATTCATTGTCAAAGCCAAGGAGATACATAGGAGCAGACTCCCGACGAAAAATCCAGTGATCTGACACACACATGCTGTGAGGTGACAAACCAGGCGAGTTGACCAGGTTCATGGAGAGAGAAATAAAAATGGCATGCCAAACTAGCATAGGGTGGTACGCTCATGAGTGAATGCAAGAAAACTATAGAGGAAGGTCCATTAATAAGACAAGGGTGACGATAGTGGTGTTGGGCTCATGGCGATCCGAAGCCCCAACGATCCACTCACCTGCATTAATCGCAATAAATACATAAAACCCCATCTAGGGGAGTGTCTAAGATGACTTCCAGAGAAATTTTAACATACCCATCCACCCACAGGTTGGGCTACACCACTTAATCCGACTACAACACACCTAACCACCTGCAGGTGAGGCACGCTACAGTCTAGGGAATCACTTCAAAGTGACTTATCTCAATTCGAATCACTTCTAAGTTAATTAAGAGTCATGAAAATCACCTACATAAAACAAGATCCATGCTACAACATAAAAGAAATAAACAAAATGCCATGCACAACAAATAACCAATAGATGAGCACATTATAAATACATATCTTAGAGATAATTAAATACACAATAGAATAACATTATACAGAAAACCCAGAGAGCACTTATCTTTCAAGTAAACATTCACCAAATGGATGTAGACCAAGGACATTCCTCCCAACCATAGACATTGTTGTTCTTTTACTCTCAACAGTAGGTCACCCCCAAGCCAGTGCTATGAATCCACAAGGATGAGGCCTAGGCCAAATATGAAACACACAACATTTGGCTAACTAGCTCTCAGGTTTCCCAACCACATAGAAAATCCTAATTTCTAGCTCTCTTTCCCCCTAAGCCTGCACAACCCAAAGAACTAGACACCTTTCTCTTCCATGCAGTCCCTCAGGTTGTCCCATTTCTCTCTAGGGCTCCAGTGCTACTGGTCAGAAAATCTCCCTACTGGAAACTCCAAGGATCCTCAGTTGTGGACAGTTCTATCTGAAATGCCATCAATCTCATGCACACATGAATCTATTCCCTCATGGAATGGTCAGTAATATATTACAACCATCTAGAAATGGCTCTCCCAAACCAGTCAACACTCAATCTGTCATAGTATTTTCAGTACTCACAACAATCCAAAGTACACCGGCTCTCTTCTACTCACCCTGCACAACCCAAGAGAATGGACCCCCTTCTCTTCCACATAGTCGCTCAGGCTGACCATCTCCTTCTAGGGCTCTAGTGCATCTGGTCAAGAATATCCCTGCTGGGACCCTCATGACTCGCAGTTGTGAGAGAAACTTAACATAGGCCAAGAATCTCATACATGCAATCACTAACTCATGGCTAGAATACACCAACAATCATTACAACCAACAACCATGGCTCCTTTCAAGCAATTCGGTTTTCCATGCTCCCCCCAAGAGATACAAATGAGAAGGGATAAGTGGTGAAAAAATGAGTGGATAGAAGAAGAAGAAGAATGAGAAGAACGAGGGAGAATAACCCCCAAAACAACCCCCCACAGGATGTTTAAATAATTACCTGAAGACAAGAGCCACATCGCCTCCCTCCCAAGAATCTTATGTAATCCCTTTTCTCCATAAAATCAATTATGGGTAAAACAAAATAATAATAAAAATACTTATCCCCTCAAGCCCCCCTCTCTTGTGGAATCATAGCCCCATGTCTATTTTTTCCTTGTCTTCCTTGCAACCAACAATGTATTTTATTAATGTATATAATGTATTACATTTCCTAGGTACTTTGGCCCCTTTTCAACTTTACTAACTCACCAGCCTAAGTCATAATTACATAATACATTCTTAGTTCATAAGGGTTAAAACCAGGATGTTACATCCCCCTCCCCTTATTTTGGCATTGTCCTCAGTGCACAACACCATTCCAATTTTATTAACATTACAAATCTAGGCCCTCTGGCCTTAATCCACACAGGAAATCCCGCCCAATTTTATATACATAGGCACTCTGGCCTAAAAGTAAACATGTATACATAGACATTCTGACCCAAACATGTATAATGATCTTCAAAATTTATGTTTCTGGCAGTAGTTCCAACCAACAAAACCTCCTTCCC
>ML778089.1:81578-93738 GCA_009831015.1 Picea engelmannii | reverse complement strand
CTCTTGCATCAATAAGAACTGGTCTTATTTATGGACTTGCAACACTACTGTATCCAAGACCCTTTCTTCCTACAATTTCAACATTCCTCAGCCAAACAAATTGTCAATAACTCATGTACAAGGTATATATATATTTTCATGGTAACAATTCAAAACAAAATCACAAAGTGATCTCAGAATTATTTACAACTACAATGCAATCACTTCTATTAATCTGAATATTAATTGGAGCGAACTCATCATTACATACGCAAGTATTATCAGCCAATACTTTCCTTCTTCTATCCAGAAATATCAGTCTATCTCCCCCAACAAAGATTTTCTGTAATTTCTCATTAGGTAGTTACTTTAACCTGCAACTTTCTTCTTGTAATATCTAACAGTTCTGGAAGTGTTTTCAACTTCATGAGTTAGAAATACTCACATCATTTTAGCGATTAGCATAATCATTTCTATGTTATATAATATATACATGCATTCGCCTAATGCATTCAATGATTCATGTCCATGTAACATTTTTAATAGCTCCAAAACTGAGCTTGAAATTGTAACAACAACAATCTGATCGCCTTCAACTAGTATTCATATTAAATATAATGCATCTATCCATCATTACGTATTTTCAGTACCACAGTATTTTCATAATGCAACAATTTATTACTAAATAAAATAACAATCAATTTGCTAATACCTATGGCCACATCTACACAATGCATCCATGCATTGACTACATGACACATCATAACTATGTCATGCATTCACCAAGGTGAGTTTGAAGGTCTGGCCAACACCTCAACACATCATCCACACACTTCCTACTTCTTGTTTAACAATTTGGATACCTTCCTTTTCAACCCAAACACAACACTAAGAATATAATTCTTAAGTGCTCTTTAGTGTCAGTAAATAGGTTGCAGTCCAAACATTAGATATACAGTAGATACCATTGAGCACTCATATAACGCTATAGCCCTTCCATATCCAACCATATTATGGTCTCACAGAACACTAGTTCTATGGACATCATGGTTATAGGAGTAATATGTCTCTTGAATTAACCTGGTTATGATCATATAAACAAACATAACATAATATGCAACTAACACTTTATCTAAATGCATTCTCGCATCAACAACACTTACATACTCTAGGCCTTTGGCCATTATATATCAGTTTAAATATTGAAAATTAACTGAGTGAATTCTTACCTCAATCCTCTTCAACATGTATGCATTAACATAAATGAAATGCATACCTGCCTGGTTTTTATCAACCTACTTGTTGCTATCTAACCAACTGATATTTGTAGAATCTCACAGACTTTCTCCTTCATCATTTTGATCACAATTCCTGCCACCCTCATGGGTCTTCACCTAGATGGAATTCATAAGCAACATCAACATCCACTCCTTTAACCCTGCTATATCATTTTTCTCCAAATACATAATCCATCATTAGTCATACTCAAACATTATTTCATAATAATAGTCTATTCTAGGTTCACAAGCATGTTATATGCATATCCAAGCATGTACATATGCAAAATTACACATCCATATGCACCAAGCATTTACTGTCAGCATGCCTACTAATGCATATGCATTTTAACTTCATTGTATGCCTCATGCACTCTAGTGCATTTCTATTTTAATTCACTTATTTATTTATCTATTTATGTTGTAGTTGGTTTTCCTTGAATTCCTTTAGATCCTTGCTTCCTTGTGTGCTCCCATTCTGCTCATCTACACTATTGTTCCCTAGTTTGAACACTTTCTATCCAAGTTCCACCTGGCCATTCTACAATCTAACCAATGTGTTCTATTTCGAGCAACCTCTCCTAGTCAGTCATATCTAACTTTACCCTTATGAAACCTTACAACACCATGGAATGAAGTAGCTCAAACATTTCATCACTCTACTACAACGTTCTTGAATCAAATACTATTACTCCTTAGTTTTCCATTAGGTTACTTCATTAACCTTTCCCTATGAAACCATACCTTTTATACTTAATACCATTCCCAATGGAAGTCCATTTTCACTCAATGAAAAATTTCAAGTGAGAGGGCATTCCCAATTCTCTGCATTGGCATCTTGCTTTACGTTGTGAACTTTAATATCATGAGTGGATCTCTTTCACACTTTTCCTTTTATTCCCATCCATGACATATGTAACCTTCTAGCTTCATATCCTATGTGAGGGTTCTTACTTTTGTAGTACCTGCAATTTATTCAGATCATGTAGTTATTGACTACTACGTTTGTTCCACTATTCTTGAGTTATGTGTCCGCCTTTCATTACTTTCTTTGTTGCTCTTGATTGCCTAATCCAACTCCTGTAAGCTTTGTAATGCTTCCATGACCCTAACATATGATCCTAGAATGGAATTGATATGATTATACCTCTAATCCTGACAAACCTGCAAGCAACCATCTTGTTAGAATTATACATATTATACAAAATTATCAATTAAATTTATAGGTTCCTTTTCTGTTTAATTTATGAAGAAAAGAAAATATCAATTATAACAGTTATCCAAAAAAATAGAATGATTCCAGGTCATTCTCCTCTGAATCAAATTTTCAACAACTAAAATATCTCCCCAATTCAATATCGAAGTTGAATTTTAGGGCTCCCTGAAAAAAACCACTTTCGTCCCCCTAAGTTGATACAAAAATTCGAAAAATGCAAAGGTTATTCCTTCAAACCATGACCCACATGACCACGACTTGAAACAGTGGGCTTAAACACTCTTTATCGCCTCGCTCTGTGTTTTCCTACACAGGAGCTTGCGTGAACACCAAGTCTAAGGGTTGGTTTACTTCTAGGCCCTTTTTACCCTAGCACGGGACAGGCGTTGGGACCAAGTCCTATGGAATCCGGCCTTCAACTATTCTCGCTCTTCAATCTCTGATTTATACCATAGTTAAGCTTCGTTGAAGCTCTTCCAACAAATCTACTAGTAGATCAGACAGTCGATATTTGATCTCCCATCGACTGGACGGTCCTGTCCCATTTGGAGGCTCCAATGAGATCAATGGCCATGACTTAATCAAACGTTGATATGGACGACTCTCAAACAATTTGGAAATTCAATGCTCCAGGGATCTGGTATATTTCCATTCCAAAGTCTCCTACTTCCCCGAAGTGACAATCCTTTGAAATGCTTACCGTATTCATCCATGGATTAATTGAAAGATCAATACTTAATCAAGAATTCACATGGATGGTCCTCACCAACTTCAGAAATTTGGCACTCCGAGGCTCCAGGAAATTCAGTTCCTTAGTCTCTCAATTCCTCCGTAGTGACAATTCACCGAATCACTTACCTCGCTCATCCTGCTTGATCCAACGGTCGAGAGAGGTCCCAAAGGGATCTCAGATCGACGGTTTACATGCCTTCATGACTTCGAGCTTCGACACTTTTCACTGGCATAAACCTGGAAATTCCTAGAGTCACATACTCCCGAAGATGACATGGCATGTTGACATCACCTAGGGTGATGTGGACCCATGGCACATGTGTCATGTGTCACTTAAAAATGGACATATCGCGGTCCAAAAGGTACTAAATCTGGGTGACAATTGTCCCCACACAACACCCCTGCCACATGGCATAATCCACATGATCAACCACAAGGACAGTCCACAATCACTACTCCAAATCTGATGACCCACATGACATCACAACTCTACACTTCCATGCATTCAACACTTTGGGGCTTTGGCACTTCGGGGATTTTCTCTGCAATATACTTAGTATTCTCCAAAATGGCGAAGTTCCAAAGACCAAACTTTGCTACCCTTATACCACTGCTAGATCTGACAACCCGCAATGCTCCCAAATCCCTTTCCTCAATCTAACAGTCGACGGGAATTCCGAGACTTTGATGCTCCAGGGCTTTGGGTTGTAGCAGTTCAACAAGGTTTAAAACTCCCGTAGTGAAAACTCCCAAAGTGGTCAATGTCGAGTGACCATGATCAATGGCGGAGATCCCTCGACACCTACCATCATATCGAACAACTGATGGGACTTCATGACTTTGGCCTTTGGCAGTTTAGGCTTTGCTTGCTTACCAAGATCGTCAAAGTGGTGAAGTTCCAAAGTCTTAACTTTCAGGCTTGGCCTCGATTGATGACTAACAATAAAAAATCTAGATATGTTGGTTGGGACTTAACCTTTCCCAACCTATCGTTTCGACTTTATCGGACGACCCTTGTTCACTTTCCCTCTGATCCAACGATCCATATCTCTCCTTATCCCACAGTGGAGATCGTTCCCAAATACAAAAGGGATGGTCACGATCCTTTGATCCCTTATAATGGATCTATGACGTTCTAGGTTCTGCGCGGACTCTGCAACACCATTTCTCCTGAGATTTTTGACTTCCAAGTAATAATCGATCTCAACCATGAGACTCTGACCAACATACCTGGCCCATACCGGCCTAGTGTTTCAACCATAAGCTCTAATACCAATTTGTAACATACCCAACCACCCACAGGTCAGGCTATGCCACTTAATCCGAATGCAACACACCCAACCACCCATAGGCAAGGAACGCTACAGTCCATGGACTTACTTCACAGTGACTTATCTCAATTCAAATCACTTCTAAGTTAATTAAGGTGCATGAAAATCACATGCATAAAAAAATATCCATGCTAGAGCATAAAATAAATAAACAACATGCCATGCACAAGAAATAACCAACAAACATGCACATTATAAATACATATCTCAAAGATAATTAAATACACAATATAACAAAATTATATAGAAAACATAGAGAGCACTTATCTTTCAAGTAAACGTTCACCAACTAGCTATAGACCAAGGACGTTCCTCCCAACCATAGACACTATTTTTATTTTATTCTCAACAGAAAGTCACCCTCGAGCCAGGGCTATGAATCCACAAGGACGGGTCCTAGGCCAAATCTGCAACACACAATAGTTGGCTAACTAGCTCTCAGGTTTTCCAACCACACAACAAATCCTAATTTCCATCTCTCTTTCCCCCTCATCCTGCACAACCCAAAGAAATGGACACCTTTCTCTGCCATGTAGTCCCTTAGGCTAGCCCATTTTTCTCGAGGGATCCAATGCTACTGGTAAGGAAATCACCCTACTGGGAACTCCAAGGATCTTTAGTTTTGGAAATTTATATCGGAACTGCCATCAATATCATGCATACATGAATCCATTCCCTCCTAGAATGATTAGTAATCTATTACAACCATCTATAAATGGATCTCCCAAACCAGTCAACACTTAATCTCTCACAGGATTTTCAACACTCACAACAATCCAAAGTACACCATATCTCTTCTACCCAGACTACACAACCCAAGAGAATGGACCCCCTTCTCTGCCACGTAGTCCCTCAGATTTTCCATCTCCTTTCAGGGCTCCAATGCATCTCGTCAAGAATCTCCCTGATGGGACTCTTGGGACTCATAGGTTTGAGAGAAACTTAACATAGGCCAAGCATCTCATACATGCAGGAACTAACTCTTGGTTGGAATACACCAATAGTCATTACAACCAACAACTATAGCTCCTTTCCAACAATTCGATTTTCCATGCTTCCCCAAGAGATGATGAATGAGAAGGGATGAGTGGTGAAAGAATGAGTGGAGAGAAGAAGAAGAAGAAGAATGAGAAGAACTAGGGAGAAGAACCCCCAAAACAACCCCCCAAGGGATGTTTAAATAATTACCTGAAGACAAGATCCACATGGCCTCCCTCCCAAGAAGCTCAGGTAACCCCTTTTCTCCATAAAATCAATTATGGGTAAAGTAAAATAATAATAAAAAGACTTATCCCCTCAATCCCCCCTCTCTCATGGAATCATGGCCCCTATCTGTTTTTTCCTTGTTCGTCTTGCAACCAGTGGTGTATTTTATTAATGTATATATATGTGTTACATTTCCTAGGCACTATGGCCCCTTTTCAACTTTACTGGCACACCAACCTAAGTCATAATTACATAATACATTATTAGTTCATAAGGGTTAAAACTGAGATGTTACACCAACACATTCTTATAGGACATGGTGATCAGGATGATTAAAAGGGTCGTAGACGTGATTGTTCCCTTCCAGGTCAACTCCTACATTGGCCAACTTATCTACAATTTGGTTCCTGCCTTCTAAGATGAGAAACGATGAGATCCAAGTGAGGATGAATTAAATTTTTGAGATCATTCAGTGCACTTGAGAGGCGCCAATAGGGGGAGATTTTATCCGGATCAGCGCCATGAAGAAGCTGAGAAAGAAGGCAGATGATAATATGAGAATCTCCTTTGAATATAAGATTAGATAATCCTTGCTCCAGGGAAAATTGCAATACTTAAAGAATGCCCCATAACTTAGCATAATTGTTGGTATTGTGCCCAATGTTTCCTGCTAGGATGTGTGTAATGGATCTCGGAGATTTTTGGAATACCACTCCATATCCTACTGGTCCAGTATTTTCTTTAGACGCCCCATCAAAGATTAGCTCAATAAAACCATGGGGAGGGGGCAACCAACTTGAAGGACCTTTTTGGATAGAATAATGCAGAGAATTTGTGGATGGAAGGAATTTGATGGCAAGATTCCAGTTGGTGAGGATATTCTTTTCACGAGGGGCATAATTCCGGTGTTCCTCTATCCAAGATTGTAGATTTATGGTTTTAGTGATATTGTTATGGTTCTGGTTCCAAAATGCACGCCACTCAAGGTGAGAGGAATTGAAAATGCGATGGTTCCTTTCTTTCCAGAGCTTCCAGAGAATAAATCCAAGTAGGAGTTGCTAGATGTGATAAAGTATGGGAGATTGAAAAGTTGTGTCTTTCCACTCCTCGATAGTTGCAATGAGATTGTCATGAATACGATCCGAGGTACGCAACATGAGAGCACTATGGTCCCAAACCTGAGAACTATAGGAGTTGAGATTCAAAAGATGATTTTGAGTCTCTTCAGCGGCTAGGAAAAGTGGGAAAATAGAGGGTTCAATAAAACCTCATTTCAATAAATTATCCCAGGTGAGTATACTTTTATGAACAACGAGCCAGAGAAAAGTATTAATCTTGGGCCAAAACTTAGCCAGCCAGATTTTTTCCCAGACCAGTTCCTTGGGGAGTAAGTGGAAGGCCACTTTAATACTGTAAACCTCTTGGATAGTGAAAGTGCCACGCGACGAAATCCCCCACCTTAGGATGTCACCACCAGGCTAGATTTTAATTTTCCTAGTCTTAACCTTCACAATCCAGGGCTGAAGATCCATGTGTGAAGGGATGTTGAGGTCGTCCCGAGAGGATTTCTAGTGGTGCCAAATGTAATCTAAGGCAACTTCCTTCCAATAGTTGGCCACTAATGTGAGTCCTTATTGAACCATAGGAGTCTGGAATCCAATTGTGATAGTTTGTTGCACAAGGATGGGTATCTGCTGCCAGGAGTCATGCCAAAAGGAGGCAGTTATTCCATCCCTCACTTCCCAGAAGGCATGATCCATGATCAAAGAGTTGTTTTGTGTGGTTGTATTCCATATTAAGGATCCATATCGTTGCTCATTCCATATTATTAAGTGCTTCTTTGCAATATGAGGGGTATACTTTTGTCTCTAGAGTTTGGCCCAAAGATTTGTAGGGTGCTTGAGACAACACCACCAAATCTTGGTGCTTAGGAACTTATTGAGAGTCGTTGGGTCCCATAGGCCCAAACCTCTAGCAAGCTTTAGCCTGCATATTTTGTCCCAACTAACCAAGGCCTATATGTGGCCCTCTTTTTTTCCCTACCACAGAAACTTCCTTTGCATATTTTTAGTAAAGGTGAGAAAAAAACCTGGGGTGGCTAGTGTAGAGAAGGAGTAAATGGTCAGAGATTGAAGTAGGGATTTGAGAAGGATGAGTTGGCCAGGGAGATTATGAGAGTGGAAAGTTGAGGAGGAGATTCTATTTTCCAGGGAGGATAAGAGACCTTCCTAAGAGATATTTCTCAAAGCTTTATAGATGATGGGAATACCAAGATATCTGCATGGAAGGGAGCTTCACTAGAAACCCAAGAGATGTTTAATGTGGAGCTATACTGGGAGGGGGGTATTAAAAAAGAAAATTTGAGATTTCTCCCTGTTTATATACATACTCGAAGCTTCAAAAAAATCTTGGAGAAGAACAAGGATACAAAGGGATTTGCAGACAGTAGGGGATCCCATGATCAAGGTATCGTCAACAAACTGGCTGTGAGAAATAGGGGGATTCATGATGCAAATAGTGAGCCTAGAAAGGGAATGGTCAACAATGGCCGCCTTGATGGATCTGCTGAGGCCTTCAGCCATAATGATAAAGAGAAAAGGAGAAATATGATCCCCTTAGATAATTCCCCTTGAAGGAAAGAATGGATGAGATGGAACACCTTTGATAAGGATGGAAAAGAAAGTGGAAGAGGTGAGGTTCAAAATCCAGTCAACCCAAGCTGAGGCAAAGCCAAATTCCAGAAGGGTGGATCTCATATAATGCCAATTTAACTTATCAAAATATTTTGATAGATCTAGCTTTAGAAGCATACCTGGAGTTCCAGTGACTTGTAGAGAGTGTATGACTTCATGTGCCAAGATGACTTTGTCTATAATCTTCTTGCCTTTGACATACCCAAATTTCTCATGGGAGATAATGAAAGGAACAAGGGGATTAAGATTGTGGGATATTACCTTTGTGAGTTACTTTTAGATGACATTGCATGGAGAAATAGGCTGAAACTTCTTCGGGTGCATAACTCATTCTTCCTTGGGGATGAGAGTTAGAAAAGTTGCATTGAGGGTAGGGAGCACTTGACCATATTAATGGGGGTCCTTAATGATTTCCCAAACCTTCTCTCTTATCATAGGTTAGTAGGGATGGAAAAAATCCATTGTGAATCCATCAGGGCCTGGAGATTTTTTGACTGGAGTATAATTGAGAGCTTGATCCACTTCTTCAATCATGATTGACCTTAGAAGGGCCTCATTCTGCTTCGAGGTGATACTGGTTGGGATGTGTTGATTGATTCTTTATATGGAAATAGATCTATCACCGGGAGGTTTTGAGAGGAGATCATGATAGTAGATGACAAGTTATTTCTCTAGGTCCTCAAGGGTTTGGATAACTTGACCTTGATTTGAAATTAGATGAGATATGTGATTAATGTGCCTACACTGTATCATTGATCAATGAGATTTTTTTTTTCTTTCGTTCCCCTTCCTTGAGCCATTAGATTCAAGATTTTTGTCACCATAATATTTCTTCCCAGGAGCATATTTCTTCCATCTTATTCATGAGCCCTACCTCATATTCCTTGATTTTTTCAGTGAGACCCTGGCCCCTGATTTGTTGCTGGAGAAGCCTCAGTTTTTGGTCTACGAGCCTTTGGGCTTCAAATATGTTTCCGAAGGTGGATTTTTTCCATATCTTGAGGTGAAGCTTAAATGTTTTTAATTTCTGTCGGAATCTGAACATGAGAGAACCGCGGTGGATAACAGATTCTTCCCACCAAATATGGGCCATCGATTGGAAATCTAGATGAGAGAGCAAAAATTTATCAAATCGAAATGGCTTTCACCCTGGAGATGTAGTGATGTCCATCCATAATTGAATGGGCCAATGGTCAGAGCCTAAAGCATCTAGTATGTTGGTTTCCAAGGAGAGATCATCTAGCATGAATGGTTCCTAAATGAGGAAATGATTGAGGTGACATGCCACCTACTAGGATATTGATCTATGGTTCGTCCAAGTAAATATCCCATTAGGGTTCTCTATGTCAATAAGGCCTAGCTTGTCCGGAAAAGATTGAAAGTGATTGTTGTCACTATTCAGTCTTCATATTTCTCCCCTTTTCTCTTCCAGATTGCAAACCATATTGAATTCACCTCCAAGAATCCATTGTTGATGCCCAATGAGGTTCCTTATCCATTCGAGGTTATGAAGAAAGGAAAGCTTGTCCCTTGATGTGACAGGGCTATATACGTTGGTCAGAAAGCCACGTTTATTAGAGCCTATGACTCTAAATTCCACAAAGATGGTCCATTTGGAAGTGAAGAAGTGGTCCTAGAGGACGGTGTTTGGATTCCATAGAATGGATAAACCTCCAACAGATCCAGTGGCATCAATTCACATGATCTGATATTGCTGCCAACAATGGGTAATGATCTGGTTCACCTCTTCCCCTACGTATTTGGTTTCTTGAAGAAACTGGATGTCAAGTTATTCTTCCATGATTCGATCTTGTAGAAGTCTTTTCTTACTATGACCCTTGAGTCCCTAGATATTCCATGAGATGAGATTCATGAGGACATCAGGGGTGGTAGAGGAGGAAAGCTATTTGAGGTCAGTTGAATCTGACCAGAGTTAACCATGAAGTGCTCAATCTCCTGTATTAGTTGTTGGCTGAACTTTCAGCCTCTTTTATTTTCATCCTTCTGAGGTTTGCATTGGTCCTTCAAGTGTCCATGTTGTATTTCCAATATAGAGGAATATCTGTCTTATGCGCCCGTGGAAGAGTTGAGGAACACTTTGTGCACCTTGCACAATTGGTCTTGGTGGATGGTGTAGAGTTCCTTTTTGTGGTATTCTTACTCAATATGCACTAGATCCACACCTACAAGATCCTATTCTTCTAGATCCATTTCCGCATCACCATCCTCCACATCTAGATATTCCCTCTTCATATTTCCCATAGGGAGGTTTGGAAGAAATTTTTCAAGAACAATATATTTCATGGATTTTCCCTTGTTGTCTCTTGGGGGAGGATCCGCACGGGAAGGGGCTATCAATTTCTCATCATCCTCTGAGATCTATTGAAGGGAATTGAAAGAGTTTCTAGATGAGGGTCCCTTTTCTACTGTCGATACTGTCTTCTTTGGGATTTGACAACATCTACATGTGACTTGTGTGGAGTCGTCTCAGGGCTTGTCTTCTTCAGGGGATTCATATTTGCTTGGGTAATTGAGAGGGAATTCCCTGAAAAGGTGTCCATGCTCATGTAACTTTCTACATCGGAAAGGTATATTCTCATAGTCAATGGTGTGAGACCATTCCTCGTCATGGTACTCTAGAGAAATGGAGCCAGGGAGGGGTTTGTAGATATTTAGATAAACAGATATACGAGCATTGCAGGTGTACCTTCTCTGTTGAGTAGCCTCTGAAGCTTTAGCATAAACTCCAATGGTATTACCAATACCTACCAAAAATTATTCTAACCAAAAATCTTGATGTAAAGAATAGAGGCGAATCCATACCAACGCATGTGAGAAGTCCTCCTCTTCTGTGCTAAATTTTTCTGTCCAAAACCATAGAAAGAGGCTTGCAAAGTTGAAGAAATAGGGCCCTCCATCAAAGATTCAATTCTGATCTTCTAAGTTATGAAACATAATAGTGAAAAAACCCTTGGAGCCAAGTTGTAGTTCATAATGTTCTTTGGGTCACCACTAGTGTTGTATCCATTTCACCAGATCTCGCTCGGAAGGCCAGAGGCCTAAATTTTTTTCGACCAATGCGTAATCCCTCATGTATTGTTTCTGATATTCAATGTGAGGAGTATTTATCACATACTTCAGAGCTAGAGGTGCTTGAGGGAGAAACTTCCCCGACTCCCAAATACAAGCCTCTTTTGCATGAGTTGGTCCTGGATCGATTTCCATGGTTCATTCCTTCGTCAATCCATCAGAAAATAGGAGATTGCGTAAGTGTTGAGGAATCTCAAAGGGAGAGTGGTTGAAACATCCCCCTCCAGTGTCTTTTGAAACCACATGACTGTAGGAGGTGGTGCATGGCCCTCCTTCCATGAAACCCATGGCTAGATCAGGCCGAGGGGCGGTCGAATGCACAGGAATCCAAACTAGTAAAACCTAGAGAGATGCAACCTACACCCTAGCAGAGAGCTCTCCTTTCTTCATCATTTTGATTCTTAACTATTTTTACTTATAGAAAATGACTCATTCTCATTTTAATTACAACCAATTAATGGTTATTATGTGCATCGAAATAAATAAATGATAAATAATTTACTCAATAATTGGGTTGTCATGTCATTTGGTGTTTGAAGTAATAAATGTGTCAAAAAAAAAGAATGCATAATTATCATAAGAAAATCCAATTGAAAAATATACTTAGAGGCAATTGGCTTTCTACAAACAATAGAG
>ML778089.1:70207-80678 GCA_009831015.1 Picea engelmannii | reverse complement strand
TATATATATATATATATATATATATATATATATATATATATATATAAGTTTGTATAGTCATTAATGATGCATTGTGGTGTGTTTATTTATTGACCAATTTCATCATGATACTAATCTTTTAAATTGTCTTTGGTATTGACCTTGTCCCATTGTCCACTAGACAATGACACAATTCAATTAAAGATTTTGTGATGCCTTTGTAATGAACGTTAATATGATATTTTTACTACAATTAAAAAGTATTTAGTTATAACCTAAGAGTATTAAAAGTAATTAATGTAGTTAATATAGTAATTATTAGTCAATGTGTATGTTCATTGGATGTATCATGGGTAGTTGGAAGGAATGGTTGTTATCCTCTCTATCCAGGTTTAATTTCTTGTAAATGACATGTGATATCTTTAATGGGTCTATAAAATACTCTTGTCCTTCTTTCTCTAACATAATCATGAATAAGATAAGATTGGATTTTAATAAATTTATATATCTATAAATTTATTAATAATGGTATTTTATATTTATATATAGTTTATTTCCTAATTAAATAGGAAGATTTGATTTTTATTCTTGGAAAAAAAATTGTATACAACTTTTCATTCTATATGTATATGAGGGATAAAGAATTCAGATCAACTTACTGACAGGTACTAGTCGATGGAACAACAAGCAGATCAACTTACTCAATTTATATGGTCCTTTCACTGATAGACAGTTTTCTAGGAAAAGGTGGAAGCTCGGGGTCTACTTGACCTTGAAAACTTGATTATAGCAGGTGATATGAACTTAACAACTTCTGTAGGGGAAGTTTGGGGGGCCTTCACCACTTTGGACTCTCTGTCCAACTACTTTACTTCAGTTTTCTTAGCTCATGATCTGGTAGACTATACTCCAGACATTTTGGTCCCCACTTGGCACAATGGACGGGCGGGATCATACTCCATTTCCAAGAGACTTGATCAATTTCTAATTTCTGAACAACTTGTCTCCTTGGAGGATAGGATCTGATCCTGGGTGGATTTCCCCTTTCTTTCGGATCATGCACGGATCCTCTTGCAACTTGAATCATCTACCCTTCAGATTGCATATCCCTTCAAATTGAATTCAAGTTGGCCACTAGAAGCCAAATTTAATTCTATTGTCATTAAGGTCTAGAAATATCCCTTTTTCTTGACTGAGCTAGGTATCCAACAATGTCTTATCTGGAAGCTAAAATTCCTTAAATCCTGCATAAAAGGTTGGGCTTCTTCCCACTGGAAACAAAATACATGAAGGCTCCAAGACTTGGATTTGATATTCAAGCCCTCCTTCTAGCAGATGCATGGCCAGGGAACAACAGAGACAGGAGTCAAATCTTAAAATTTCTAGAAATAGAAAGGAATCAGCTACTACTCAAAGAAGAAGCACTCTGGAAGAAACAGTGTAGAAAAAATTGGATAAAGTGTGGTGACCTCAACACCAAATATTTCCACCATTTCGTGAGCTCTTGCAGGAGAAAAAAACACATTTAGGAGATTGTAGATGCAACTAGTACACACCACAGAGGACAAAAAGCCTTAAAAACAACAGCAGTAAGTCACTTTAAACCCTTCTTCGAGGAGAAGTTGCTTGATAAACTACAGGTTCCAGTCACAATGGCCAAATGCTTTCCTCCAACTGTTATAGCGAATGATTCACTTACCTTAGACATCCATTGCTCACTACAGGATATGTTGGTAGCTTCAAAATCCTTCTCCAAGGACAAAAGCCCATGCCCTGACGATTGGACTAGAGAATGTTATCTAGACTTCTTTGATTTAGTTGGACCAGACCTCCTGGAGCTAGTGGAAGACACCAGACTCAGTGGAAAGGTGATAGGAGCTTTGAACTTGAATTTTCTTACACTTATTCCAAAAGAAGTTAACCTCACCACCTTCGACGACTATAAACCAATTTCAATCTACAACTTGTGCTACAAACTTATCTCAACAATTATAGCATCCAGGATAAAGCCCATTCTCTCGTGGAGAATTTCGAGTGAACAACTAGGTTTCTTAAAGGGACGCCAGATCCTAGACGCCATCGACACTACCCATGAGTTCTTGCATAGCATAAAAACAAAAAAACTCAGAGGATCTTATCCTAAATTGGAACTCAAGAAGGCCTTCGACTGCATTGATTGGGATTTCCTCAGATTGATTCTAACACAATCAGGATTTAGCCACTCTATGATCAAGTGGATCATGAGTTGTGTGGTAAGTGAAAAATTTGTCGTTCTGGTTAATGAAGAATCTTCCTCTTTCTTTTGTAGTGGCAGAGGACTAAGGCAGGGTTTCCCCCTCTCACTACTCTTATTCATTCTGGTTATGGAAGCCTTGAGTCTACTCCTCAAAAATGGCTAAGAAGAAGGAAATATCACTGGAATTAAAGTTTCCAGGATTATCAAAGTTCTACATATCCTATTTGTCGATGATGTTCTCATCATGACAAATGAATCACTATAGGAATGGAGGGAAATTAATGAAATATTAAAGACTTTCTGCAGAACTACGGGCTTGACGATCAACTGGAAAAAATTGACTTTCCACTATGCAAATATACATCAACAAAATTTGGAACAACTAAAAGGAATCTTCCCATACAATTTTATACATCTTTCTACTGGTCTCAAATATCTGGGATATTTTATCAAAGTTGATTCCTATAAGCTGGTAGACTGGAACTGGCTCATAGAAAAAGTTGAAAAAAATACTGGACATTGGTGCACGAGGTGGCTCTCCTTAGGAGGCCGATTTACACTCATTAAAGTTGTCCTAGAGGGAAAACTAGTTTATTGGATGGCCCTCGCAGACATCCCTGCTACTATTATTGATAAACTATGAAGATTGACCTATAATGTTCTCTGGTCAGGCAGCTCTGATCACTCCCGTCAACACCTCTACAACTGGGAATATTTGGAAAAACCAAAAATAAAGGGCAGATGGGGGATCAAAAACATCTTCCACTTCAACAAAGCATTGATGACCAACTCACTTTGGCGTGTGTTAACTAAGCCAGGTATTTGGCACTCTATCATCAATGATAAATATCTCCCCCATACGCTACTAGTTGGCTTCAGAATGCAACTATTACCACCAGGGAGGCCTCATAGTTTTGGAGAAACCTAGGAAATTCAAAATTTTGGTTAACATGATGGCTATGTTGGAAACCATGCTCTGGTCACTACATTATACTCGACATCGATTTCATTATAGGCTTGGACAAAGCCTCATATCTCCCCCCATAGTTGATAGCACATTTAAATTCAAAAATATCTGGTATCTCTTTCAAGCTAGAGGAAGCTCTAGATCCGGTTTTATTTCAGATAGGTGGATTATCGGTGCTGAACTTGATCTCAATGCAGAGCTAATGGCTTGCTGGGAAAATTTCTCTATGGAATTATCATGCTTGGGCATAAAAATTAATGACACCAATGATCAAATGATGTGGTCAGGGGGCGACTGATCGAGACACTTAACAATAATGAATATCTATGAGGCAATTACAAATAATCTCTGGCATACAAACATTAGTGGCTAGAGGAAACAGCTCTGGTCCTCGCACTTGGTACCCAAGATTAAATTATTCACCTGGCTCTTGATTGAAAACAAATTTAAAACATGGGATAATCTCCAAAGAAAGGGCTAGGCTGGCCCCAATATTTTCTAATTGTGCCACAATGATGAAGAAACATCGGTCCATCTGTTTATTAAGTTCTCGTTCACCCGAAAAATGTGGGACATAATCACACTGGATCAAAACCTAAAACTTGTATGGGACAAAACTACACTCCCAACCTACTTTGATTATTGGTCATCAAGGGAACACAACCTAATACATCTCCCTTCTTTGGTCTGTTGGTCCATATAGCTAGACATGAACAAAAAGAAATTTGAAAATGAGACCCCATCCACAAGCTTTGTTGCATACAAAACACTTGGAATGTATTAAAATTGGAAAGATATTCACACTAGCAAGCCAACACTACAGAAGAAAAAAAGCAGACACCTGATACAGAGGACATACCAACAAGGTTATTCGATGGAGAAGCACAGTCAAATGGCACTCGGAGTGGAGCTAGAGGACTAATCAGAATTACAAAAAATTCATATTACAGATGGACCTTCAACTGTGGTCCGAGTACCAACACCAGGGCATAATTATTGGGTTCCTGGACCACGCTACACTTGGCATCCAGATTAAATATTGAATTCCTTCAAATCCTTGGGGATTCCATAACTATTATTGAGTGGTTGAATAATAGGGGCAAGCTTCAATCCATCTCCCTCATGTCCTGGAAGGACATAATTAGACTACTCCATTCCAGTTTTAAAAATCTCAGCTACAAGCACATCTATCGTGAGCACAAAAAAACAACAGATCAACTATCAAAGGAAACACTCCAGAAACAAGTTGGCATTATTACATACAACGATTGGATAGATGAACATGAGGGCCTGCCATATATCCTAAAATTTTTTTAAGTTCTGCAACACATAAGCATCTCAGTGGACATCTTTGTCTGAGTGAAGGAAATTTCTATTGCTTTTGGTTTATATTTTGAGAATATATGACAGCTAGTACTCGAGACTTAAACTCTTTTTTATGTAATTTTCAGACTCATAACAATTTTTCTTTTCTTTAGTTTTCATCTTATGATCTTTCTCCTCTTGCTGGATGAAAGACCACTATAGGAGAAAGATACATATGATAGTGGACCCTACAACCGGGATTGTAAATCATTTTCATGAGAACATATTATATATCAATATAATTGAGGAATTTTCCTATTAAAAAAAAATAATCTTTTTATAGTGGGAATAAAAAGTTTCATTGTGATGGGGAGAATAGTTGCTCAAAAACATTGAACATTGAATAATTTTTGGAATGTTGAATAAGTTTGGGTTGGGAAAAGGATTTTTTTTATTTTTTGTGAATATTTTTATTGAACATTTTAACTCGAGCAAGTCTTGGTAAGGTTGATTGTGTTTGAGTTTAGATAATAGGGTGTTGAATAAACCAAATAAAGGAAGCACAATATAGGTTGAAATTGACATTTTCGTCTTAGAGTATGAGACTAAATTGATTTTGGTTGATTGACTAAAACTTAATTGATTCCAACCATTAGGTACAAGTGATTATGATAGTTTGGTAGGATATGCAATTTGTCCAAATATATTTCATTATAAAGTCATCATTCACAATGAATAAGTTTTATAGGATTTGTTAATGATGTAATGATTTGAAACAATTATATGTTTTCCCCACCCAGGTCCAATCCCTTGTAAATGACATGCAATACCCTTAATGGGTCTATAAAATACTCTCCTTCTTTATATAACATAATCATGATTTTGTAATATGTTTCTATTGCATTATGTGCTTAATAGATATGGGATTAAGGATTCCAATTGACCGAAACCCAACCGCGGAACCCTAGTTGTCGCCCCTTCTGTGTCGTCTTGGATCTGCCTCAATGGCCTCTCTAGAACCAGACCCCCCAAATTTTGATGAAGAAGTAGCATATTTCAAGTATATGGTTGGATCCCTAGAAATATCCCCCCCCCACCCCCCCCACGCGCGCGCGCTCAACACATTCACAGTTTGTGAAGAAGCTGGATAAAATCTTAGAAGTGGTCATTCCATGGACAGTGGCTCGAAGAAAATATCTCTCCTTTGCCTCCAAATATATCGTGAGTCAATTCATGGGGTTATGGCCTTCCCCTCTCCAAAAATATCTTTGGATTGAGAGGATATGGAACCCTCTAATTCAAGACCACATGAATCACTTCTTTTGTGGTAAGGGCTTCTACATCTTTTATTTTGAATTAAAAGAGGATAGAGATCTCTTTTTTAGGAATGGACCTTATTTATTCGGACCCATAATTTTATACTTTAACAAATGGACCCCAGATTTTGATCTAGAGAATGACATCCCCTCAGCTATTCCGTTTTGGGTACGCCTCCCTCACTTTCCATTCCATTGTTGGGGGGATAAAGTTTTAAAAAGTATTGGAAATACCCTGGGAAAATTCGTTGACAGAGATGAACCCAAGTCTAGTATGTATTCTTGTGTTAGGATTTTTGTGGAGGTAGACCTGGAAAAAGGACTTCCAGAAGAAATAAAACTAAATTTGGATGACTAGACTTATATTCATAGCTGGACTACGAACAAATCCCATTTAAATGCAAGACTTGTCATGACTACGATCACTTTGCTAGAGATTGTCCCACCAAAAATAAAGCACAAGATTCAGACGCCTCACAACAAGAAGAAGGATGGTAGTGGGTGAGGAAGAAAACTAATATAGGTAAAGGAGCAATTTCCGCCCCTGGACCTCCAGGTCCTACCTCCAAATAGGGCCCCTCTCATCAAATTCCTTTGGAAAAAACCCTCCCAAAGAAGTCCTTCCCTAATCCCTCCTCCCACAACCCTCCCTTACCCTCTCAAAACTCCTTCAAAATATTGGGTGATCCATCCTTGAAGAAAGTCCCTTCCTCCAGTCCAGTATTGGAACCATTGGATCCTCCCCCCCCCCCTCAACCCCAGAAAGAATAGTTGAAGAATCAAGAGAAGAGGACAGTCCCCATGAAGTCATTCAGGAAGAATATGAACAAGAATCTGGAGAAACTCCTATAGAAATACAACCTAATCAAGAAATGGAAGAAGGCGAGCTCCAACAAGAAAAACCCAGAAAATATGGACGTAGATCTAAAAAATAAGTCAGAGAAGAAGCAACATCAAAAGAGAAGGCATTAGGCAAGAAACATTCAATATAAATCTCGATGTACACCTAAACCTGCAGAGGAGGAAATGAAAGTTTTGATCTCTCGGTTTATGGAAGCCGAGCCTCCTCCACCCCACGTCAATGAATTTCCTCTCCTAGAATTGTAGGGGCTTTGACAATAAATCCAAAGTTGAATCACTAAAAGACTTCAAATCCCTAGTTAATCCCTCTGTAATTCTCCTCCAAGAGACAAAAACAGAGTAGTCAATAGTCCTAGAAACAACAAAAAAAACTTCAAATCTTGTGTTGGAATCTCAATAAGCTCTTAGGGGGGCCTCTAGTGGAATCACTACTCTCTAGGATGATCAAAGATGGAATCTCGAGGTAACACTAAATACCCAACATTGGTTACTAACAGTTCTCAAAAATAAATATTCCATAAATAACATTACAATTATTAATGTCTATGTTCCTAACTCCTACTTGGATAAAAAATCCTACTGGCACTCTCTCTCTCTCTACTCAAAAACTCTATGGATATCTCCTCTTGCATAATCTATGGTGACTTCAATACCCATATTAACTCTTGGGAAAAAAAGGAGGTAGTATAATCAGAGACCCTTTCTCTGAGAAACTCTCTGAACTTATCTTAGGTTTGGATCTTCAGGATGTCAAACCATCCAAGGGAAAATATACTTGGAACAATAGGCATTCTAGTCTTTTCCACATAGAAACCTGCCTTGACTGCTTCCTCATTAACAATAACTTTCTCATCTCTCCTCTAGAAATATCTTCTCACATTATCCCCTGAGTGACTTCCGACCATAATCCCATCTCTCTGATATTCAACAACCCCCAGAACATTGGCCCACTATCCTTCCATTTTAATCCCCTTTGGATAGATAACCTAGTAACCCTACCTCTCATCCAACAAGTGTGATCCTCCCCCTTCACAGGGTCTCCCAACTTCATCTAGGAAAGTAAACTAAAGGCAGTAAAATATTCCCTCAAAGATTGGGTGAAATCATCTTTTATCCCTCTGCACTGAGAAAAACTTGAAAAGGAAGAAATGTTGGTGAGCATTCAACAACGTTTAGAAGAAGAATAAGTTACTAAATAACTTCTGAATTAGGAAAATAATCTAATAAAAAACTTCACCATTCCTTACACAGAGAAGAGGAACACTAGATATGGAAGTCCATAAGTTTATGGCTAAAAGCAGGTGACTCAAATACCTCATTTTTCCATAGACAATCTCAAAATCGGAGAAGAAAAAATACAGTCACTTCCATCTTGTCAAGTGATGGGAAGCATCTTGAAAATTTCGAACAAGTAAAGGAAGCAACCTCTGAGTACCTTGAAACTCTTTACCAACAACCAAATGAAGAAGGATTGAATGAGGACATTCAAGAAATGCTAAACACTATTCCAAATAGTGTCTCAGAGTATGATAACAATCAGTTAGTTAAGGAAATAACTGAAGAAGAAATAGCTAAAGTAATGTTGGACATGGATCCAGACAAATCCCCCGGCCCCGACGGATTTTCAACCAGATTCTATTGTTCCTATTGGTCTATTATAAAGCGAGATCTAAAAAAAAATGTTAAATTACATATTGCAAAAACAGAAATTGGGAGGTGCCACAAATTCAAACTTCTTAGCCCTCATACCCAAGGAAACTAATCCCTCAAAATTTTCCCGTTTCCACCCCATTTCCCTCTGAAACTCCTCCTATAAAGTTCTTACAAAAATCATATCAAATCGCTTAAAGCCCCTTCTATCCAAACTCATCTCCAAAAATCAGGGAGGTGTTGAGGAAAAGATATAAAATGATCTTACTCAAGCATTTTCAGATCTTGCTTGGCTAAAGAAAGATAGATGGGAATAGCACCCTATCTTTATAGCCATCAAAATTTGTATCCTAATTCACAAGTATTGATTACAAGTGCTTAGGCTAGTTTTTTTATAAATGAAAGCCTGCTAAAAAATTCATTATTTATGTAATTTTCTGAATACAATAAATGCTGAAATAAATATAGAGACAGAAGTAAAGACACCAAGTCAATAATCAAAACAGATGAGGCATAAAGCAATCATTTATTTCATTCCAATTCATCAAAAGAATCGTTATCTTTACAAAATTCCCTGAGGAATTTTTGGACCAAAGTCAAACTTAGATGTCCCCGATGAATCATACAAAAGGACTTCTAACAAAAAGTAAAAAACTGAACTTTAAAAGTTGGATCAACTTTCCACAGATTGCTGCCCACTCGACTCTGCAAAATAGCCTTTGTCAGTCATGAAATTTAATTCAAAAATAGACAAGTCTACACAAACTATCAAAGATATATCAACACCTCTGAAAAACAAGTGTCTGAATGATGTAATTCAACCCTGAATCTTGTTGTCTACAACAGGACCCTGCTATCATAAAATAGAATTAGGCTTCAAATGAATTAAAGAATGAAAGAAAACTAAATTATCTCAACAAAACTCAAAGATCAGACCTCAGTATGCTTCTCCTTCTATTCTCCTTTTGTTCCTCCTTTTCCTTTTGCCTTTAAGAAATTTAGAATTAGTTGAAGTAGTTGAACTACTTCTTTAGTTAAGTTAACTAAAACTCAATCAACATTTTAGTTAAGGGGGAAAAGTAATAAAATCATAATAAGGGTTTTTAATAAATAATAACTAGTAGGTGGGACCCCTTGTGACTCCTTTTAGTTCTTTAACAATCACAACACAACTAGTTAATAATAAAAAAAGATCCCTCCTTGGGACTCCCATCATCATTTTCATATTTTGACAATTTATATCAATGATAATTGAAATTATTTCTGACAATATATTACCCATATATCCAAAAAATAGTGTGTTGTCCAAAATTTCAGAAGTCAATTGTTCTCAACAATCAATAAATAAAAACACTTAAAATCCATATTTTCCACTCTAGGAGGAAATATTTCCCTTGTTGTTCTTGTCACCCTTTGATCTCTCTAAAAATGCCTTAGGATGTGTGGATCCTTTAGGCCTAATCTCACTGATTACATGAGATCAATCATATCTCAAATGCATGCGTGAGGACACGGATTTGGCAGAGTCATTTGAGGGTGAGGAGGGGGCAGTAGTGTATTTTCCTTTGTCAGGAGCATGGTGGGCCTCATTTTTTAACCTTTTTCTTATATGGGAAGACTTTACTGGTGAGTGGACATGAGAAGCTTGGGAAATTTGATTAACAGGTGGAGGAACAGGTAGAGATAAGTTAGGCTAGCCACGATGTTGGGATAGTGTCGGGTGGACAATCTCTTGCCATCTGTCATTTCCAGGGGCTTCAAGTTGCAGTAAGACATGAGGAGGCAATGGGATACCAGGGACTTGTGGGGCTTGGAAGGGAGGTCTTTCAGGCCTAGGTTGGACCACTCATTTCCAAATCCAGTTAAAAAGTACAACTTGAAATAGCTGGCCTAACTCTTGTGATTCTGCATCAAAGTGTATAGAAAACCTTGGCTTTCTAGGGCCCCTGTTCCAATTTCCTCTTCCTCAATTACACAAACCATGACTACCTCTACTGAAAAAACTCATTCCTGTATGCATTATTGATTAGAAAATAGTTTCTTCAACAAACATACATGACAACTCTTTTAAATATGAAATAAAATTTGGCTCAACAACATATCAGACTCTTGCAATCCAATCCATACAAATCATTTAATATTTGTCAATGAGAAGGG
>ML778089.1:41951-53627 GCA_009831015.1 Picea engelmannii | reverse complement strand
AGATATAGATATGATCTAATACAATGATGCAGATAACAATATAACAACAATAGAGCTCCAAGCATCAATCACACACACAACAACAGATGTACGTAGTTCACCCTCTCTCTAGGGCTACGTCCACATAACTGTGCTTATGATATATTAAGACAAGGCTTATAGTTTTGATCTATGCTCTTGGCCAACAAATCCTTTCTCTTCTCTCTCTCCTTCTCCCCTTCCTGCGCACCCAACGGAAGATCTTACAATACCAGAAGGTCCTCTCTCACAACACTTCTCTCACCCCTAATACAATATTCTCCCAATGAACAATAATCAATAACAAGGCAAATCCATAGCACCGACCCGACCTAGGTCCTCTCGACCTCTATTTATACATTATAATCCCTCATCGACAGCCTCAGGTCGAAACCTAGGTGTCAAAAACCCTAATTACCAAAACCCTAGTTGTCTACAACCCTAGGTCAACTTGACCCATTCTTTCTGGGCTTCACTAACCTATCTTTCCTTCTTCATCTCATGGTGCTCCAAGGCATCTAATGCTGGATTTTTCCACTTCCTGAGTCATCCTCGGTCCATCTTCCTTGCTGATCTGTCATCCTCGATCTCCTCATCCAACGGCTTGCTTTTCTGCACTTCACTCCATCTTTTTTGTTCTTTTTTCTCACTTCGACCCAGTGATAGTCACTGTGTCTCCCGCAAAGCTCACTTTTTACCTTTTCTTCCTCATTCTTCACTTCCTTCCATAACCAAGGGCCAACAAGTTGTCAATTAAGAGCGGATGCAAAAACAACTAACAAATCAACCATTGAGTTCAATTCCCTCTTAACATGAGTAATGTTGAAAGATAATAGGTTCGAGATCAGTTCCCAAATAGTTTGGGTGTATCGTTTCATCAACTTGTTGCTAGGAGAGTATAACTTACGTACAAGGTTCACAACCAGATTGGAATCCCCAAAAACTGTAAGGTGACCACAACCTAGATTATAGGCGTTTTCAATGCCTAATAATAAAGCTTCAAATTCAGTGACATTATTTGTGCAAGTAAACTCCAACCTGTAAGAAAAGTTATGAATTTTTCCCACAGGAGAGTATAATATAATGCCAACTCCATTACCTTCATTAGAGCATGAACCATCAAAGTGCATGTGCCACATACCATTGTCTAAGTTGATTTGTTCCAAGGGAATGTTATCCTCCTCTACAAAAATGGAACACACCCCTGGGTCCTCTTCGATATTATTCACATTAGGTTGTGGAACACTCTCTATGTAAGGTGAAATTATTCCCTCTCTAAGGACTATAATTTTTTTACCATTCCGAGGAACAGATAAATGTGTCTCGTCAAGTGAGAGGTATCCACCCGTCAAAGCTTACCAATCTCTTCCCAAGATGATTGAGTAATTGCTTACTGGAATACCAATTACCTGAATACTAAGGGTTGTCCTTATTTCAGGGTGTGCACACAAAACTAAGGTCACATATTTAATCTCACATATGGTCGTTTGTTGTAGACTATTATAAGAGATCATGCTTCTGGCATTTTCATTTGTACAAGACAAGCCTACCTCTTCCATAATAATCTTTGACATTACACTTGGGCTCGAACCGCCATCAATGAAGAAACAATGGGCGATCTTATCCATAATCTTTACAGAAATATAAAAAGGGGGATTTTTTACAGGGTATCTAAAGTTATGTACACCTACTTTATTTACAGTCGAATCCTCTTCAGAGAGGTTGGCTACAATGGAAGCTTTTCCTTCCATGAATTTTTTTAGATGCCTCTGTTGTTTAGGGACAAAAACCATGTCTAGAAGGGATGCATATGCTTTGATGTTGGCCAACTTATTCAGAATATTGTATTTGGAAGAGGGGAGAGGGGAGGTAATTCCTTGACTGTCAGGAACCTTAGGAACCTAAACAGTAGCATTTGGTGAGGTTGAGCTCGGGCTAGAAGAATTGTGGGGAGGATCATATTTTCCTTTGGGAGTGTAGGACTTGTTCCTAGTATTGATGATCATGACATCTTCTGGCTCTGCAAAATCTAGGACATCGATAGTAGTTTATGGTATTTTACCAAATATCTTATCTCTGACACTCTTCCTTACCTCACATGTGGTTTCCTCGTGGTGATCCTTGCAAAAGTTACACCAACTTTGAGGCATGATAGCTTTAGGCTGAAAATTATTTTCAATTGGAATTCTAAAGGGTGGTGTAGAAGAGGATGAAGCTCCATGGGTGAGAGGGGATAAATTTCACTTTCGCTCATATGCTATCATACGATTATTCATATCTTGTACTAGTTGTAAGAGGGTGGACATGTCTATCTGCTTAACTGATTCTCCCTGAGGAAGACCTGTTCTTTCGAGATGTTCTTCATACTCCAAACATGTATGCAGAGAAGAACCAAGGTTATCAATGGATTTTTCCTCGAGCCTATGATGATAGGAGGATGGTAATGCATTTTAATAATGCATGAAAGTGTCTTGGTTCTGAGGTTGAATGAGTTCATGGATTTGATTGTATAACTTAGTGAAACGCAAGTTGAAGGACTTGAGGGTCTCACCATATTTATAGGCGATGTTTTTGTACTCTCGTAACTACTTAGCTGGGATTTTATATTGCCCATAGGTGGATTTGAACCAATATACTAACTCCTCCCAAGTAGACAAAATCTTAGGAGGAAGGTCAAAGAAATCGACCATAGCCTTTCCTTCCAAGGAATTGACAAATAAGTGCATGCAAGTATCATTGTCATTGGATCCTATGTTGTGTCAGGCATTAGAAAATTCCACTAGGTGTTCATTTGTAGTGACAATGTTATTTCCCAAAAACCTGGGAAGATGCTCTTTGAATTTAGGAAGTGGATGAGTAGCAGGTGATAGGTTAAGAGGAGAGGAAACATGCCATGGTGTGGTTGTAGCATCTTCTTCAAATTGAAAAAGCCCATACTTTTTTATGACTTTCGTGGGGTTTGTGATAGATTGGACAGGGATATGGTAGCTATATAAGATACCAATCACTGACAAAGCTAAAGACTGGGAGGAGGAAGCACTTCTAGTGCTACCATATCCACCACTAGATTCCATCTTATGGATGATAGGTAAGGGAGAGAAAGACGAACTAGATGAATCAAACAAGGTTCTCCTTAGAGCACTTTGTTGGGTAGATAACACAACATTCCTTCTTCCTATTTCAGCAATAGGATTAATTTCATGTGATAATCCTCTTCTCCTCCTAGAAACACGATGGCCTAAGGACATGAAAAGAAGGTCAAAGATGAAGGAAAAATAAGGTTATTTCTGATTTCTAGGCTGTCTAAGTATAGCTTCCCAATGTTCTTGCGAACTAATGTTTCGTTCAATTGCTTCCCATGAATGATTAATCTCAACCTGAATATTAGCGGTGTATAAAATGGTGTCAAAAAAATTCAAAGAAATGTTGGTTTGATCTTGAAGTTCAGGCTCAATATTAGGTTGCCTTGCAATAGGTACAGTCATTAAGAAATAAAATAGTCAAAGAATCAATATTAGAAAAATAGATGTATTCGATGATAATCAAGCATAAAAATCAACTAGAGAGATATTGAAGATTTCCACAGTATGGTCGCCAAATAAATGTTGAGGAAAAGATATGAAATGATATTAATCAAACATTTTCAGATGTTGCTTGGCTAAAGCAAGATAGATGGGAATATCACCCTATGTTTATAGCCATCAAAATTTGTATCCTAATTCACAAGTATTGATTACAAGTGCTTAGGCTGGTTTTCTTATAAATGAAAGCTTGCTGAAAAATTCATTATTTATGTAATTTTATGAATACAACAGATGTTGAAACAAATATAGAGACAGAAGTAAAGACACCAATTCAATAATCAAAACATATGAGACATAAATCAATCCTTTATTTCATTCCAATTCATCAAAATAATCGTTCTCTTTACAAAATTTCCTGAGGACGTTTTGGAGAAAAGTCAAACTTAAATGTCTCTGATGAATCATACAAAAAGGACTTCTTACAGAAAGTAAAAAACTAAACTTTAAAAGTTGGATCAACTTGCCACATATTAATGCCCACTCGACTCTGCACAATAGCCTTTGTCAGTCATGAAATTTAATTCACAAACACACAAGTCTACACAAACTATCAAAGATAGATCAACACCTCTGGAAAACAAGTGCTTGAATGATGTAATTCAGCCCTGAATCTTGATGTCTACAATAGGACCCTACTATCATAAAAGAGAATTAGGGTTCAAATAAATTAAAGAATGAATGAAAACTGAATTATCTCAACAAAACTCAAAGAACATACCTTAGTATGCTTATCCTTCTATTCTCCTCTTGTTCCTCCTTTTCCTTTTGCCTTTAATCAATTTAGAATTAGTTGAAGTAGTTGAACTACTTCTTTAGTTAAGTTAACTAAAACTCAACCAACTTTTTAGTTAAGGGGGAAATGTAATAAAATCATAATAAGGGTTTTTAATAAATAATAACTAGTAGGTGGGACCCCTTGTGACTCCCTTTAGTTATTTAACAATCATAACACAACTAGTTAATAAAAAAAAACATCCCTCCTTGTGACTCCCATCATCACTATCATATTTTGACAATTTATATCAATGATAATTGAAATTATTTCCGAAAATATATTACGCATATATCCAAAAAATAGTGTGATGTCCAAAATTTCAGAAGTCAACTGTTCTCAACATTCAATAAATAAAAACACTTAAAATCCATATTTTCCACTCTAGGAGGCAATATTTCCCTTGGTGATGTCACCCTTTGATCTCTCTGAAAATGCCTTAAGTTATATGGAGCCTTTAGGCCTAATCTCATTAATTACATGAGATAAATCATTTCTCAAATGCATGCTGGAGGACGCGGATTTGGTAGAGTCATTTGAGGGTGAGGAGGGGTCAGCATCGACTTTTCCTTTGTTAGGAGCATGGTGGGCCTCATTTTTTAACCTTTTTCCTGCATGGGAAGACTGTACTGGTGAGTGGACAGGGGCATCCTGGGAAATTTTATTAACAGGTGGAGGAGCAGATAGAGATAATTTAGGCCAGCCAGGATGTTGGGTGACTGTCGAGTGGAAAATATCTTTCCATCTGTCATTTTCAGGGACTTTAGGATGCAGTGATACATGAGGAGGCACTGGGATACCAGGGACATGTGGGGCTTGAAAGGGAGATATTTCAGGCCTAGGTTGGACCACTCCTTTCCCAATCCAGTTTGAAATAGCTAGCCTAACTCTTGTGAGTTTGCATCAAAGTGTATAAAAAACCTTGGCCTTCTAAGGCCCTTGTTCCAATTTCCTCTTCCTCGGTTACCCAGGCCATGGCTACCTCTGCTAAAAAAGATCATTCTCGTATGCATTATTGTTAGACAACTGAGAGGGGGGGGTGAATCAGTTGTTACTGAGATTAAACAATTATTCTTCTTTTAAAAACTCTTTGCAGAAACACTGAATGATGATCACAATAATGCAGAGAAATAAACACAGGCACATTCAGCATCAGTCACATATATGAGAAACACAGAGACAAATATTTTCCAAGGAAACCCTTACAGGGTAAAAACCTCTTTTTATTTATATTATAAGTAATAATTACATTCTTTACATTATCATACATATGAGCACCAACTCATAATGAGGCTACAACCTCTGTTTAGCAAGCTGCAACTTGCTGAGAGCACCAACTCTTTGTTTTCTCTAGCACCAACTAGAAGGAAGCACCGACTACCTAGTTTCTCTAGCACCAACTCCCTGTGTTCAAGCACCCACTTGAACCTATGAGGACAACTGTCCTCCCTAGCACCTCACAAACACCCTGAAATATAAATCTTTGAATCTGAAACTTACTACAGTGATATAATGTTCAACAATGGCTTACCCTACTTATCACTGTTCTGCTGCATCTCGTTGCTCTTTCTGCCACACTTCCTTTCTGCACATCTCACTTGCGATGTCTGTTCTTATGCGATTTATCCTCTGTGCACCATGTCCATTCATTGCACAGTTCCTCTTCAGATCAATTTAGCTGCTGCACAATATTCCTTCTTCATGCATGAATCACTTTCCACGTCAACAAACACCACCACTCGAACAACAACAACAACCACCACCCCATCTCTTCTCTGTACAGTGTATTTCAAGCTTATGTGCACCTTGTGCATGTAGTGTTCGCAATACCTCTGCATGTTGACTCCGTGTTGTTATCCTCCACCTCTCAAGTGCTCTATCTGATCATCATCGTGATTCTTTAGCTTCTCTGGTGGTTCACACCACGTGTCCAGCATCACTGTATGTTATATTGAGATTCCTCAGTCTCTCTGGCAGTTTAAGACTCTTCATCTTCTCTGAGATAGTCAAAATCTTGATCTTCATCGACCCTGATCGACGGTTCATGATCTTGATGAATCAATGGTCCTGATCTCATCGTGATCTCGCATCTCGCTGTTCCTTCGTTGGAGATTTTCGTCACTCCAAGTCGCGATAGGCGAGACTCTTAGATCAATGGTCCACATCTTTTGATGTATTGACGGTCAGGATCATTTCATGATCTTGCATCTCGCTGATCCTAAGATGGATATTTTTGTCACTCCAAGTCGCGATAGGCGAAACTCCGAGATGGAGCTTTATAGTGCTCTGATCTTTTGCCACGCGTCCTCTTGATCCAACGGTCCTTGATTAAATCATGATTTCGCATCCCGCTATTCCTTTGACTTTCCAGTCAGCAACATGACGATCTTTCACCACATGTCCTCTTGATCCAACGGACCACGATTAAATCACGATCTCGCATCTCTTGGATCTGGAGATGAATCATCTCGACTCTCCAAGTCACGATCCGCGAAACTCCGATATGGAGTATGATCAACGATCCAGATCTGATCTCTATTTAATGGCTGCGATTGAATCGCCATATCGCATATCGCGATTTCTGCATTGTTTTCTTTGCCTCTCCATGTCGCGATTTGCGAAACTCTACTGACGTCACATGTGGATTGTCACGTGTTAAATACTGCCACGTGTCACTCTGATTCGTGACTTACATGTGCCTGAAGTGTTGAATCTGACTGACACCTGTCATTACCTGGTTGTGCCACGTGTCCCTAGCTGACGTGGTCTGTCGTCGTGAGTTGGATCGACGGTCTAGATCACATGTTGATCTGACGGTTCAGGTTCAGTCGGGATTTCACACATCGTGAAATCGGCATTCCTGATGTCAAGTGACTTTCTCATTTCAAAGTCCCGATCCCCGATGCCTCTCCATTGACTGGAATCAATGGTTCAGATTCAACCTTAATCTGACGGCTCAGATTACATCGTGATTTCACATATCGCGAAATCGACATTCCTGATGTCAAGTAACTTTGTCATTTCAAAGTCTCAATCCCCGATGCCTCTCCATTAGCTGGAATCAAGGGTCCAGAATCAACCTTAATCTGACGGCTCAGATTACATCGCGATTTCACATATCGCGAAATCGACATTCCTGATGTCAAGTGACTTTGTCATTTCAAAGTCTCGATCCCCGATGCCTCTCCATTGGCTGGAATCAACGGTCCATAATCAACCTCGATCTGACGGTGGTCGGGTCCTGCACTTGGATCTAATGGTTGAGACCTGTCCTCTTCTTTAGTGTGCTCTTCTTGTCAATATTCAGATCTGACGACCCTCATGCTATCGGGAATTTTGGATGGGATCCAATGGCTGTGGATCTCTGTCTTCCTTCTCCTCTGCAAACTCCTGTATCTTGAGCTTTGTTGTGCGCGTTTTCCTCAACGTTGTTCCTCCTAAGCTTTCACGTCCGAATCCCCAAGGGATATTATCCTTCTTATCCTGCCATCTCCACTATTGTACTTGCCATCAATGACAAGCATACGCTACTTGGTAAACATTTGCCAACAATTATTGATTATCAAATAGTTTCTTCAACAACCATACATGACAACTCTTTTAAATATGAAATAAAATTTGGCTCAACAACATATCAGACTCATGCAATCCAATCCATACAAACCGTTTAATAGTTGTCAATGAGCAGGGGGTGAATAAGGGTTATGGGATATGTGAGGGGTTCTATTGAGTGAAAAATGTTAAAATGAGGGGGGAAAGATCATGATTACTGCTCACAACATCAAACAATCAATTGTATCATAAATAAAAAGAATATATTATTGTAATTCATCCCTATGATCCTTTAATTGTCATAATAGATAATTTATCTTAACTATAATTAAATTTTAGGAACAGGGAGTGGATAGTGAATATGGGAAGGTGAGGGGATTGTAATGTACGAAAAGTGAAATAATGGTAGGGAAAAGAGCGAATATTGTTTGTAAAATCAATTAATTAATCCATAAAACAATTATGTATTCAATGCAAACAATCCAACACCAATTAAACAATTATTGTGACCAATTAAAAAATTATTGTGTGTTAAAAAAATTTCACTGTCCCACATTTAAATCTTAAACCTTTTTTTATTAACACAGTGTATCATCATACTCAAAATCACTATGCCTTTCAAACTTCTTGTTAATAGAATTTTGTTTCTTTTCTTTTACCTTTTTTTTTTAATTTAAAACAAACTCCACACGAACACACAGTCATATTGTTTCATCTTTGTTCAACATACATAACTATAGAATATCAACTATGTTGGAATTACTAAGACAACTGAGAGGGGGGGAGGGGTGAATCAGTTGTTACTATGCTTAAACAATTTTATGCCTCTTAAAATGTTATTAACCTTCTCCAAGTGATCATCAAGATTATGAAAGACATGAACAACCAAAATAACAAACATCAATCACACATATGATATACATAGAGACACATATTCACAAGGAAACCCATAAAGGGAGAAAACCTCTTCTTCTTTGAATGATAGGCAATATTTAATTTCTCTACATCATCTTTCTTTGAGCACCAACTCAAAATGAGGCTACAACCTCTTCTTTAACATGATGCAACTTGCTAAGAGCACCAAATTTCTGTTTTCTCTAGCACCTACTAGAAGGAAGCACCAACTCCTTGAGTGTTCCAACACCAACTAGATGGAAGCACCAACTTCCAGTCACACAGGCACCAACATGTATAACAAAGAACAATGGTTCTCCCTTGAACCACCCTACCACCCTGGTTTTTCTGGCTACAACCAGATGGAAGCTACAATTCCCTGTGTTCAAGAACCCACTTGAAACTTTGAGGACAAGAGTCCTCCCTAGCACCACCCTACCACCCTGAGATATAAATCTTTACTTTCTGAAATTTATTACAGTGATACAATATTTATCAATGGCTTACTAGTCTCATAATTTTTATTCTACACTGCTCTACTCTGCCTACATCAGCGTCTTCCTTCTCACATCTTCTTTCCCTTTCTATTCTGCTGCTTTGTTTCTACATGCACTCCTCGTATTTCTCTTCCTCTCTCAGGTATGCCAACATGGTTCTATGTCTTTCTTCTTCGTTTTATGCTCTGTTCACCGTGTCCATTCTATGCATTGGGCCTCTTCTGTTTGCATTTCCACACATGCCCTCGACTGCCTTCTTCGTGCATGGATCACAAAATGAAAAGATCACTTCCTCATTTCTGTTCTACGTCATTTTGTCATACCAACTCCTTTTCCAGATCATCCAGAAAACTCTTTGTTTCCTCTAGTGATTATCATGAGTCTGTTCCTCATCAATGGTCATTATGTTGAGATTCGTTTCTCTGGCAGCTAAAGTCTTCGACACTTTTCCATCTGTCAATTGTCTCTATGATGAGTTTTCATTCCACTGGCAGTTACCTTGAGACTCTTCAGCTCCTCTGGTGATCACCCTGAATCTCTTGGAATTCTCTGGAAGATACAATCACTCTGTTTTGGCATTTATAGAGAGAACCTCCACGCACTCATCCCTTTGGCGCCTTTTCCCTTCCTGAGAAAAAATTCACAGTGGGCACTATATTTTCTGGCTAATCCCCTTCCTTTCACGTGACCACCGACGGTGACCACTCATCAACCAAGATGACTCTTCACGACTTCACATTTTGGATTTTCTGCTGCGAGCCACCCCAACTCTCCCAACTCCTTATTTCCAAAGAAGAGCCTAGCACTCCTAGCTCTGTTCCATTTATCCTCCGACGATGTGACCTCCAACTCTAACCTAGGGATTAATCTCCTGGGCGCTTCGTGACTTCGTGTATCGGGTAATCTGTTGTGAGTTTCCTTGATTCTCCCAACTCCCAAAATCTGAAGGGGAGCCTAGAAATTCTAGCTCCTTCCCCTCATTTTCCACTGATGTGACCATGGATTTGACCAGGGGCCAAGCTGTAACATCCATAAACTTCTAAACATCATTAATTTTCATAAACATTTTATGAAAGTAAACTAAAACAAAACTTCATAGCACAATACTGACTTTTATAACAACAACTTTAGTAACTTAGATTTATCAATAAATACTAAATTCATGGCAGAATGAATTAAATACATAACTTAACAAGTACCTGGATCTGATGCTAATTTTTGTTGTCTCTTTGCCTTGCTGCTACCTTTCTTCTCCCTGCTACACAGATCAACCCTGTCACAAACAGGAAAATAACTGCCCAAAACTACTGTCCTCCCTGCCAACTAGGAAAACTACCTAGCTCCAGGATATCTACGGATATCCTGGCCCTCTGTGCCCAAAACCTCTAGCAACTCGGTGCCTCCCCGGATAAAATCTCAACCACGAACTCTACTCTTTGCTCACAGCAAGCCAACAGTCCACAAAATACAATAGTGCACAGAAAATCGTTGCTCATAGCAAAACACAACCGTCCAAAGGCTCTCTTCTCACGGCAAAACATAACCATCCAGAGGCTCTCTACTCACAGCAAAACACAATAGTGCAGAACTCTCTGCTCACCACAGAATACAATATTTCTCCGCCAATACAGCCGGCTCAGCAATTCCAGTCCACAGCATCCATTCCCCCTCCCTGCCGAATGGTGCACACATCCCCCTCTTCCCGTCCCTTATTCCTTCCTGTCGACTCACGCATTTACTTCACAACCACCCCCTTCCTCCATCCTTCGTCCATTCATTAATATTTTATCATCTCAGGATTTCTGGGCTTCTTGCCCTGCATACGCCACCCTCTACTGCATACGCAATTCCTGTTATCTCCTCTCTTTTTTTTTTTGATCTCTTAAATTTATGTCACAGGTCATTAAATGTGATCTTCGGTTCGATTATTTTTACTTAGTTAATCCTCAATTATTCCTTTAATTAGATCTTACTTAATAATATTTAATCATTTATTCAATTAGGGTTGTTACACACACCCACCCTTCAAGAAACTTCATCCCGAAGTTAAGGTATCTAATGTTACAAAGGAAAAAGGGCATGGTTCATACATTCACAGTAAGTAACTGACAATATCAGTAAGTAAATCAAAAGGTCCATACATACTAACGTATATGTACAAGGAATGCATGTGTAGCTAGTACATGCAAACCTTGTGCATGTACTAATAATCAAACTGTCATTCTTTAATAATTTACGTATGCATTCAATCCAGTCAGCAAGGCTAGTCTTTTATAAAAGACAACAATCATTAATTGTTTGAGAAATTCTTTAATCACAATTATTCGGTTCAATAATTTATTTTAAACAACTGTGGTTT
>ML778088.1:1046130-1057953 GCA_009831015.1 Picea engelmannii | reverse complement strand
TTTCTGGGTCTTCTTATTAACTGTTGGGGCCGACTTCTTATTCTGCCTATTATAATTGTCTGTTGACCAATCCACAAAAGGGGATTTGGTCCTAATACAATTACCGACATGATTAATCCTCAATGGGGATTAATCCTATGAATGAAATAACAATAATAATAAGAATACTCTTCACAGTTACATTATTTCAACACCCAATTGAGGTCAAGCAACCACTTAGTAAGCCATCTTCAATGTGAAAATCCATCATGGGCCGTATCCTTGTGAAAATCCGTCACGTACCATCCAGGGGCTGATTATACACCATATGCTTCAAATCTCATGAAGCACCCCCAAACAGGTTGTAAACACTTTTGGAGTAAACTCAAATGATAACACCAAACATCAATCCTTGGAAATGGGTAGCAGTTCTTGATGGTAATCTTGTTTAATGATTTATAGGTAATGACAAATGCACACTCTTCATGTGTCATCCTTCTTTGGAATTGCAATGTTCCCAAGCCAATTTTTTCGCTTGGAACACCAACTGACCATTGATTATCTTGTGTTTGCGTGTTTGTTTGCAGGTTGTCTTCTTAAGTTCGGCCTTAGGGTTTATATTCAATTATCAAGCATAGATCTGAAGATTTAATCAATGGAAATACAAGATATGACCAATACACAAGATATAGAACCAAACATCATAGATCTGACCTTTTATTAATATGGTAAGCAAGAACCTGATACAAAGAGGATGCATATCTGGAATAACATCAGATAGCTCCAGAAGATAAGATATGAGCTGCTACAAAATGCTCCCGACAAGAAGATACAAGCCTCCGAAGGATGAATATAAAATGAAGATCAATATAGAAGAACTAGGGTGTAGTCCAAACCCCCTTGGCTGATGGCATGTCCTGAGAAGACCCAAAGTTTCGGCCTAGTTGAAGGAAGCCTCCAAATAGCATCAAACTCCACAAAATGATAGATCGGGGCAAGTAGAAGCCCTCCCGGAAGTCTCAAGTCAAGATGCCAATATCTACCCCTCCAAACGGTTGAATCCTCAATCACAATTGCGCTCTCCTGAATACTGTCAAGCTCAACATTTCGACCATGATGAAGGAGGCCTCCAAAGGCCTGGAAACTCTCTAGAAAGATAGATCGGGCCACTGCAAGTCACTAGGTGAAGTCTCAGGGTCAGATCTGAAGTGTAACCCCTCCAAATTGAGTAGATCTGAATCTTAATAGCGCCCTCCTTCTCTCCAAAACCTGCCAATGCTCTAGGAAATCAATCTGCAAGAGTAACCTTCTCAAAATGCACTAAATCTGATGATTGAGGCCTTGCAAGAAGAGCCCAGGTGCTAGAATGTCCAAAAGCCTTGTCAAGATCCTAGATCGAACTTCTCTCCAAATAATGATGCGCCCCCTTGCTGGAACCCTCAACGGTACGACCTGCTGCTCTCCTGGGTGAGTGATGGTACCTGTGAATGATGTAGAATGGTGTGGGAGGAGTATTGCATCCCCGAGACCAAGCTTGGAACAAGATGGGTGGAATCTTTCACCACCGAGTTGTTCTCTAGGGTTTGTATTCTCAAAACCCTCAAAACTATGTGCTTAAGAGCCCAATAGAAAAATGCATAACAATCCAAGATGATTGAGAAGTGCGCCCTAGGCTTTCCTTTATACCTCTTTCTATTCTTCTGTTGAGTTAAGTTAACCGTTAGGTTCAGATCCTAACTCAACCTCAAGCGCTCTAATCCTCCAGTGAGTTACTTTTTACCTTTTCAAGTCAACTTCAAATTATAACATTGGGTTTCGCTGACTTTTCCCCATGTTGCATGAGACTATAGTCTAGTGGGGATGACTAGACTACTGATTCCCTCCAAACCTCTTCATCAAGAGGTGGGGGACATTACAGTCTCCCCTGCTAGAAATTGCTTGTCCACAAGCAATTCTGAGCCTGCCTCCTGTATCACATGTTCACTCTCCCATGTAGCATCCTCAATAGGCATATCCTTCCACTTGACTAAGTATTCCTTGATGCTTCTCCTCCAGAGTTTCTTCTCCCGAACCTCCAGTATTTCCTCAGGAATGAGTACCAACTGTCCCTCTTCATCCAAGGGTGGAAGTACCTCAAGTGGTGTGATGTGTTGGCCAATGGCCCTCTTCAAGCATGACACATGGAAGACATTGTGAATCCTGTTGCCCTGTGGAAGCTCAAGTTCATAAGCCACAACCCCTACCTTCCTGCTGATCCTATAGGGTCCAAAAAATCGGGGTTGGAGATTTTATGCTCCGCTTCTTTTGATAGAAGCATGCTGATACGGTTGGAGCCTTAAGTAGACCAAGTCACCAACCTCAAATGTACACTCTACATTGTGTTTGTCTGCCTGGAACTTTTGTTGATTCTGTGCCCTTTGTAGATGATCTTTCAATTCCCTGAGTATGTCCTGACTCTGTTGCACCCAATCCTGCACCATAGGAGCTCTGCTATCACCGAAGGAAATCTCTACAAAGGAGAGAGGGTCATAACTGTACAGGGCCCTGAAAGGAGTCATACCGATGGACATATGATGAGTGTTGTTGTAACAATATTCCCCTAGGTGTAGCCACCTAACCCATGCCTTTTGTTGTCCTGCTACATAATTTCTGAGGTGGCCTTCTACCCACTTGTTGACTATTTCGGTTTTCCCATCAATCTGAGGATGGTCGCTGGTGCTAGGGGTCAAAGTCGTACCAACCAACCTGAATAAATCCTGCCAAAAGGTGCTCATAAATCTACTATCCCTGTCATTGACAATGGTCTTGGGCAACCTGTGTAGCCTGAAGATCTCCCTGAAGAACAAATCTGCAACATGTGTTGCGCTGAAGTCTGTGGCAACGGAGAAGAAGTGTGCAAATTTGGTTAACCTGTCCACCACCACGAAAATATAGTCTTTCCCCTGTGCCCTTGGCAATCCTGTGATGAAGTCCATGGAAATGCTTTCCCATTTGTGCTTTGGAATGGATAAAGGTTGTAACAGTCCTGCTGGATGGGTATGCTCATCCTTGTTTTCCTGGCAAGTAGTGCATTCTTTGATGTGGCACACTACATCTTCTTTGAGGCCCTTCCATGAAAACCTTTCCCATACATGTCTGTAAATTTTGACAATGCCTTGGTGCCCTGCCACCGATGAATCATGACATGCCTGTAGTATCTTGGTTTTGAAGGCTGATTCATGAACTAAGAAAATTCGACCCTTGTAGTAGATGATGTCATCTATGACTCTGAAGTTGTCATCTTGTATCTGCCCATCCATCAACTGACAAGTGAACTGGTTTTTGGAGTATTCCACTAGGAGGTGGGCCTTCCAGTCAACTGAGATATCTGTCATAACATAAATTGATGGCCTTCTAGACAATGCATCTTCCACTACGTAATTCTTCCCCTTGACAAATTCAATGTCAAAATCATAGGCTTGTATCTTGTTGACCCACTTCTGATGTCTCTCATTCAAGTTCGTCTGTTCCAAGAAGTACTTAAGGTTTTTGTGATCTGATCTCACTACAAATCTTGCCCCTACCAAGTATTGCCAGAATTTGGCCAAGGCATGATGATGGCCAACATTTCTTTATCACAGATAGTGTAAAGAAGATCATGGCCCCTCAAATTTCGGCTCTCATTGGCAAGGGGGTGCCTATTCTGCATCAATACGACTCCAATGCCCTCTCTGGATGCATCACACTCCAATATGAAAGGTTGGCCGAAATCTGGGAAGGCTAAAACTGGGCATGTGCTCATTACCTTTTTCATCTTGTCAAATGTAGATTGTGCCTCTTCACTCCATCTGAAAGCCCCTTTCTTGGTCAAGTCGGTCAAGGGTACACAAAGCTGTGAGAACCCCTTGACAAACCTCCTGTACTAACTGCAAATGCCAAGAAACCCCCTCAAGTCTGTAAGAGTCTTAGGTGTGGGCCAGTCAAGTATCGCTTGGATCTTCTCTTGGTGTACCTGTACCCCCTTCACTCCAATGATGTGCCCCAAGTAGAGCACCTCTGTCATTCCAAATTCACATTTGGATTCCTTGGCATACAAGGATTGGTCCTCCATGATGGTTAAAATTTGTTCCATATGCTGAAGATGTTCCTCCCACGTCTTACTATAGATCAACAAGTCATCAAAAAATACAAGAACATGCTTCCTCAATTGCTTGTTGAAGACGTGATTCATGCATGACTGAAATGTGGCTGGTGCATTGGTCAATCCAAATGGCATCACTAGAAATTCATAGTGGCCGTAGTGACACCTGAAGGTAGTTTTGGGGATATCTTGCTCCCTCATTTTGATTTGATGGTAGCTAGAGCGCAAGTCAATTTTGGTGAGGTAAACAACCCCTTGGAGTTCATCCAATAGGTCATCAATCCTCGGAATGGGATACCTGTTCTTAATAGTCTTCTTGTTTAATGCCCTGAAATCAATGCACATGCGCATGGTTCCATCCTTCTTCTTGACTAGTACCACTGAAGATGCAAAAGGACTGGAACTTGGTGTAATGTGACCCATGTCTAATAGTTCTTTGATGGCCTTCTCTATCTCGTCTTTGTACTTCTTTGGGTGGCTGTAGGGAGTGGTGATGACTGGTTTCGCCCCCTCTCCCAACTCTATGATATGCTCAAACCCCCTATCTGGTGGTACTCCAGGTGGAATGGGTCCAAACACCTTGCTATGTTTGTCAATGATCCTCTAAATCTCTGGTGCATAGTGAACCTTTCCCCTCTTGTCCACAAGTGTCGAAATCTTACACTCAGTAGCATATACAATCTCTTCTCTTCTGAAAATGGCCTCCATACGCTTTGTTGTAACTACTTTGGCTGTGTTTCCAGACATGCCCCTGAGAACTACCTTTCTCCCACTCTCCTCTGTGAAAGACATATCCATAGTCTTGTAGTTGGTGGTGATTGGCCCCAATGTACTAAGCCACTGGACTCCAAGGATGATGTTTGTGTCAGGGAGGTCCATCACATAGAAATCCTGTGCTAAGTCATGTCTACCCAGTGTAAGCTTCATCCTTGAAATGTACCTATTATAGGGCATGGTGCTTCCTCCTGCCACCTCCACCTTGAATCCTTCAAATTCAACTGTGGGTATGTGCCTCCTCTGTAGTAGTGTTGAGTCAATGAAGTTGTGTGAAGCACCCCGTCAATGAGAACCGAAACCTTTTTCCCCTGCAATACTCCTCTCATCCTAAAGGTGTTATACTTGGGTACCCCACTGATGGATGCTAATGTAGCCTTCTCCTTTGTTGCACTGCCATGACTTGTAGCCTCCTCTTCTGCAGTTTCGGTGGTGTCTACTTCTATGTTCTGAATGTGGCCAAAATCCTCATCCTTCGAATTATCAGATGTCACCTCAATGTAATGAGCCTTACCACGACGCATACATTTGTGGGATGGATCCCAAGGTTCTTTGCAGGTGTAGCATAGTTGTTTTCTTCTCAGTTCTCTTTTGGTGTTCTCATCCATCCTACCTATTGAGCTCCAGTTTTGTCATATTTTCTGCCATACAAATATACTTATCATTACACCTTCTCCTCGCATTTTGTCACTAATATATCGCTAATTACACCATAAATCTCCATTATCTCTTGTTATTCATCCTATGCGGTTAATACATAATTTTCCATATTTTTAGTGATTAAAAGGATGATTATACAATAGTTTTGTCGATGATGGTTTAATCCTATGTTTCTATGTCCAAGCAACATGTTTTGTACTATTCAGGTTCCGGTATATGCATTGTCCATGTTCCGGTACCTGTACTATTCCTGTTCCAGTACCCGCATTGCAGGTCATCTGATACTCCAAGTCATATGGTACTAGAAGGTTTTACAATAAACCGGTACCTGCACAGTCATCCGGTACCCACACTCCATGTCATCAAGTATTCAGTTCGTTCGGTACCAATACTGCGCTCATCCGGTACTCCAAGTCATCCGATACCAGAAGGTTATACAAGTCATTCGGTACTCACACTCCATGTCATTCGGTACCCACACTCCATGTCATATGGTACTCACATTCCATATCATCCGGTACTCACAATTCAACACATACAATACTAGAATGTTCCAGAAACCATCTGGTACCAGAATGCTCAAGGTCATCCGGTACCAGCATCAACAACAATCCAATACTAGAAATAATTCGAAAATTTGGAAAGTTTCTAGAGGAAAATCGGGGACATGGGTTTTGTCCAGAGCGACGTTTACATGCGGACACGTGAGACAGAATTCACCCAGCTCACATGTGTGGACCTCCAGCTCAGGGGGAATGGTTCTGCAAAAATTAGCAAAAATCTCAAACTGCCAACTTGTGTCTCGATTTATGTGCAGAGGGAATCAGATCTAGAAATTCTAAGATATGGGTGTTGTCTAAAATATGAAAAATTGAGTAAGCCGCGAACAATTTTTCAAAATGAGAATTAGGTTGGAAGATATGGGTGGATCCCTAACTCGAAATTGCCAAATTGCAGTAAAACCCAGATTTTTGAAGATTTGTCTTAAAAATGTAAATTTTGAAATCAGAGCTATGGGATTCGGTCCTATCCTCTCTTCAGTAATTTTTGTTTATAAATTAGAGTGCTAAAAAGTTGAGGTGGATGTTGGGCCTCAAAAATGTCGTATTTTCATCCACCTTTTCCTTCATTGTTCATTACATTCCATCGTCCCATTAACCTTTTATTATACCATTTTCATAAATACATTTGGGTTTCACATTATTATTTTCCACTTTATTCATTTTAGTATTATAAGTGAATTTGTGATTAAATATTAGAAATTAACATATTTTCATTATATATCAAAGTTGGATGAGTTTGATGATGTGTGTAGGCATATTTGAAGATTTCAACAAAGTCAAAATTCACCACCTATCCTCAAATTCGAATTACATCTTGAAACTTGAAGATTTGAAAGAGAGAAGATCATGGAAGATTTGGTTGGCATATCTTATCTAAGATATGTGAGAGATGTGTGGAGGATTTGAAAGGATCATATCTTGTAATAATGGGAAAGTAGTTGAGAGTGGTTGAAGGAATAGTGGATCTGTCATTATGACACTCATGTATATAAGAGAGTGTTCTCTCTTCATGAGGGGGGGATGTAATTCATAATTTAGTCTTATAATTAGGAGAAGGGGATTCTTAGCTTTGATTTGTATTCTTTGATTTGTCATGCTTTCATGATTGTCAATTGATTCTTGTAATGTAATTTGAGATAACATTATTGTGTGAACTCACATATGTTTTTTGTCATTCAACTCTTCACATGTTGTATTGCTTTCCTAGATTATTTTCCTGTTTTCCTAGTTAGTCTTTCAATGCTTTCCTAGATTAATTTCCTTTCAACAGTTTAGATTAGATTACTTCTACTTCAATCCTGCATATATAGTGTGTGTGCTTTGTAAGCCTACGAACCTCGGATTGACAAATTAAATAGTTGGGAAAGTACTACAACGGAATTAAACGACAATATTTCCGCCTAACAGGGGGTAGCTATTATCATTTTGTAATGGAGGAAATCTATTCATTGTTGTAAAGAAGATTGAACATATGGAGGAGTGCTTGTAATTCCTTGGAGTTTTTAGCTAATAAAAAGAGTTGTTGTCCCTGTACATGGTGTGGATTAGTCCTTAGTATTGTAGACTTCTTCTGCAACACAGGCCAAGTTTGGAAGGGCCCCCATCCTTTGGTATGTGTTGTGTTGTTTTATAGATAAGGTAGAATACTAGATTTACATTTTTTGACAGTCTTTAAATCAACATTTTATATTCTTATTTGCTGCATAAAGAAGTTTTGTTGAGGTTATTTATCTTCATACAGTGATTATTATTTGCTTGCAATTTATTACATTTCGATTGTGCTTTTTACATTTGATTCGAAAACTAAAACTCAGAGATCTTACCCTTTAATTGTATGCATTTATAAATTCATATGATAGGGTAGGCTTAATGATTTTCGAAGTGTGATGTGTTCATTTAAAAAATACAAGAAATACAAAGTTCATTGATTCACATCGTTGCTTGAAGATTTCAGATATAAACTATTTGATAAACATAGCATAGGATGTGAATAACGCCGACATTCTAAAGAAATTTGGGACAACAATGAATACAAATTTGTGTGAGGCGCATAAAACATTTAGAATTGAATATCATACTCTTAGAATTGTAGATTTGTTCTATATTGAATGGGAACTAAATTAATAAGCTTGGTATGTGCTTAACACATTTCACTTGAATCACGATTTCTGAGTTGAAAACTTCCTTAGATTTTTAGTGTTTCTTTTGCATATTTTTCCTTGTAAAGTTGCTTTGCTTTGTACTTAGCTCTGCTTCTGCATTGGTTTCTGATTTTAGTTTGTGTTGTTTGTGTACTAGTTGTTGTTTGGTGTGGATTTAGATTTTGCATATTTCTTTTTTAGATATCATTTTTTGCTAAACTTGGTTTGTCACTTGCACCCACAACACCTAATTTGATTGCTCCTATTTCTCTAGAATATAAATGTTTTGAAATAAGTAGGAAATCTTTAATGTTGATTAGTGTTGAATGATTTTGAATTTCAGATAGCTTTAATCACCAATGGATAGATTAAAGGTCTAACTCATGAGACATGGCATTCCCGCGTCAGAATTATTCCTAAGCTGTTAGTTTCTATCGTGAATTTCATTTCCATTTGCTTGTTTATTTTATTGCATTTAAGTTTGGATCCGCTATAGGAAATAATCATTGAAGGACATAAAACTTAAGTAAGCTACCCACGATTAATCACACGAACATCACCCCGAGCTCTTGAAAGACTGTGATCTAAGCCTTTATAGCACTAAGTTATTCATGTGTCCCAGTGATGAATCCTTAGTGTTAATTTCCTACAGTGTGGGTTTGAAGATTGTTTTGCCGACTTTAGATTAGGTTAGACTAGGCTTTGATTCTGCGTTTCCTGCGCATGCACCTCAAAGCTTACGAGCCCCGAATGATAATTAAATGTGGGAATTAATAGTGCATATATTTAGCCCAACATTTTGGCGCCATTGCTCGAGAGGTGCTAAAGGGATTAGAGAATAGGTAGGTTTCTTTTGTTTCTCCAAAGCCTTGAGTGTTCCTTTCATGCAAGCGTGTTTCTTTTCAAGCAAGTGTGTTTCTTTTCATGCAAGTGTGGTGTGCTTTTAAGGAAGACCTAAGGGCGGAGAGAAGACGGTAAGATGTGAGGGAAGAGCCCACGCATCCACTTCAGTGGGGTTACTCCAAAGTTAGGTTGTCCTCTTCCTTTTAGTAGTTAGAATTTGTGTTTTATTAGTATTAGCCATTTTTTCTCTATATGAGAAGAGAAGCTAACTTGTGTGAACAAATAACTTGGTGACAATAAGGTCCTAGTAGCACGGTGGCGCTTCAAGTATATAATTGGTTTTCTTACATTTTCTTTTAATTTGCTTCTTTTAATTTCCTTAGGATTTAAAAAAAAAAAATTGGGCACTGTAAGAACCCCCCGCTCTACACTAATCCATGTGCGAAACATGACCCATAAACCAACAACAAGGACTCAAAGATGATCAAGAGTTTGGAAGAACTCTCTCCATCCTAGCAGTAGTTGGGATCTCAATCTCTGCCTCACAAAAAGAACAAATATTGACAGCAGTCAAGAACCTATCTGCCTCTCCAGAAGTGATAGAAAAACAAGATTTCCATGAGCTACATCCACAAGAAGATCTAGAAGCCTTCTTTGATCACCCTTTCCAACCTGTAGATGAGACTGAAGAATCATTTAATGGAGAGAAACTGCTAGAACCTGAGATCAAGGAGTTCTTGACATGCATATCGCCAGATCCAGTATGAATCCAAGAGACAAACCATCCGAAAGAAGATGATTTGCGTGGCATGATAGAGGGAGACATGCAGAATGGTCTAAATGAGGAAGTGAACCAAGAACATCAAGATTACATTGAACATTGGTTCCAGACGACAACAAGATTGAAGCAACACTCTCTTCTTCAACAACTCTTCACATCATCATCAAAGCATTTGGTTCTTCGTATTCTGGTATAGATTAAAGCTTATCTTTCAAACCCGAGTATGAATGTGTTTCTACACCTGTTACACACATGGTTACATTGGAAATATTCTTACACGTGAAATATAATTTCTTGTTCTTAGGTAGGATAGAGTAAAAGTTGCATGTTAGTTAACCTAGTTCTAAATAAATGCAACATATTTCATGTTTCTTTTCAAATAAATGAAATGAGATGAATATAATATTGGTGATCTAACATCAAATACCAAAACAACTTAAGATATTTCTTCTTCTTATTACATACAAATTTCTGACTATTAATAATAACAATTGCTCATAAGCCTAATCTTTAAAATATTATGGGGATTTACAAAATCTTTAAGGTCTGCATAATGATGCCCATATGTAACTTGTACATCCTAGTTTCATATCAAAACTTGTTATTCAAGCATTCTTATCAAATAGTAGCTGGAGAGTGAATGAAACTTCTACTTGTGAGGGAACACAATCTTATATGGAGAAGATGAACTTGGGGACTAGAGGCACCTTTAGGTCATTCTCTCATGGCCTCACCCACCACACATTAAGTAAGTTTGACCATGATACGTCTTTCGACTAATCTCGATACATAAGTCTATTTTTCATACGAACAATCTTTTATGGACAATCTATAAAATATCTTCCAAATCAATACCATCCCATCTTGTAAAAAGGTTTTCAAAGATGCTTCCCCATTCACCCATGCGAAAACAATCTATAAATTATATCTTAAGGGCAAATATTGGGACACGAGCCTTTGATGGAAAATGGGTGTAAGAGGCTAACCCGTCAGGATACTGAACAGGTCTGCTGGCAGCGGGTACCCCAGTGGTATAACTAGGCAAACCCATCAGGGTACTGAACAAGCTCGTGGGCAATGGGGCATTTTGCCTGGGAAGGATATTTTTTAGATGTCAAAATTACCCCATCGGAGTACTGAACGGGCTTGCTGGCAATGGGTTCTGATTTTGATGTCTTTCATTATGCCTAATCTATATTTGTCTGTATGAACAATATACTTGTGTAAATCCTTAAGAAGAAGCATGGATGGTTGAACAAAAGGTTAATGAACCTCATCTAATTTCCATTTGAGAATGTTCGTAAGATGGTCTTAAGACCTTGTCATTCATACCTAGGATGTCATTTTCCTAGAGGTGGGACCCATAAGTGCATGAGTATAATAAACTCAAATGCGAACTTTATCAATATCACTTGAATGACAAAAATTCTCTGAAATTAAACAAGGATGATTGGTTTCCTATCGGTTTTTCATTTATTAAAGACCACTTATCTCCTCATGTTTTCTTGTTCAAGGATGAGAGGAAAAATCCCCCATCATAATTCACATGGTTTCTTGAGCATACAACTATTAATGATTGATGAAATCGTATGTAATAAGTAATTTAAAATTTTCCTTTATGCTTGTAATATTTTAAAATAAATTTCATTTCCAAATTTACAAGCATGAATAAAGTTTAATTTTTGGTTGTATCTTTAAGCATGGCATAAATGTATATTTCTTCTCTCATAATAATAATATTGGTTTAGTTCTTTTAGATTTTTCTGTTCTGGTACTGTTGGTACAAAAACCAGTAGGTTCATGTACCAACAATACATAAATTAAAATATTTTTCGAGGGTACTTTTTGCAGGATATTTTCAACAGCTCTCAACTCTGGCATACTTCATTTCTCTTCTTCAGTCAACATGCACCGGTTCCACATAGTCCACTTTCAACTTGCAGAAATTTTGTGTGTTGTTAT
>ML778088.1:1017966-1034865 GCA_009831015.1 Picea engelmannii | reverse complement strand
AACCGCGATTCTATGTGACAATCAAAGCTGCATTAAAATGACAGAGAATCTTGTGTTCCACGACAGGTCGAAGCACATAGAGATCCGCTATCATTTCATCTGCGACATGGTACAGAGAGGAGCCTTGAAGCTCCAGTACATTAACACGGATGAACAGGTTGCTGACATATTGACTAAGCCTCTATCTCGTGTAAAGTTTGAACACTTTCATGATAAGCTTGGTATTGTCCGAAAGGACCCTCCCTGAAAGGGGGAGTAGATGTATTCCTTGCTTCTGACCTCGCTGTTAGACATAAAGCAAGATGAGTCATGCTTCTGACTTCGCTGTTAGATGTAAAGCATGACGTCGTGTGATCCTTGCTTCTGACCTCGCTGTTAGACGTAAAGCAAGATGAGTAATGCTTTTGACCTCGCTGTTAGACGTAAAGCATGACGCCGTGTGATCCTTGCTTCTGACCTCGCTGTTAGACGTAAAGCAAGATGAGTCATGCTTCTGGCCTCGCTGTTAGACGTAAAGCATGACGCTGTGTGATCCTTGCTTCTGGCCTCGCTGTTAGACGTAAAGCAAGATGAGCCATGCTGATGACCTCGCTGTTAGACGTAAAGCATGACGTCCTGTGATCCTTGCTTCTGACCTCGCTGTTAGACGTGTTATCGCTCAGTTTGTAGTCTAGGTCAAGTAGCTTGAAAGGTAAGGATCAAACTGGCGTAACAGGAGCTTCTCCACCCACTGTCACCTCGATGGGGGGCTCTTTCTATTTAGGGTGGCTAATCCCAAGGGAGACGTCCCTAGGTAATCTGGGATGTTGAAAGGAAAAGGGTCAGGGGATTAAGGCTCAAAGGTTAAAGTAGGTTTTCCCTTCATAGATTACTGCCAAGAAGATAGTCAAAGAGAAGATAAACCACAGTATAAGCACCTGTTTGCGAGACAAGGCAACAATAAAACTAAAATGTGCAACAGTGGTTAGTACTTAATAAATTAATGACTATCAACATTTAATGAGCATAAATGGCAGTAATTATTGACGAAGTCAATGATTGCAAAAAATGACTATGGCATATAATATTACTTCTCAATATTACTGGAAATGATATAGCATTCAATGTATAAAATCAATCCTTGAATTATCACAACGCATTAAATATCATTAATATGCTCACATACAAAGGTTGTTGCGTCACTATACTTGTTAGAGGGTGACATCAGCTTTTCTTCTAGGTTAGTTTGCTAGACAATGAGGTGGACGTTTTGCACTTAGCCATTTCTGCAACCTGTTGGGGCATGGGCTTGGGCCCATAGTTTGCTAAATCTCTTTCACACATTAATCTTTAATCTAATCCCCTGGGGCATAACCTACTTGCATGTTTTAATCCATCTTAAGATCTATCTTGTTTTACATGCTCTAATCCAACACACTAAATGTTTAATGCTTTGATAGCATAGTACATGGTTTTCTCTTAATGTTATTGCATCTTTAAGGCCACTTGCCATCACTTGAGTTAATGTGTTGTTGGATATCTTGATAGTGTAGGCACACATCTAAGTTTTCAAGCTTTCTCTTTCACGCTTAATGCTTAGTCCAATATTCTTGATTTCACAAGAGGTTCTTCTTCAAAGGTACATGATGAAAAGGAGAAGAAGGATGAGGGTCAAGGATCATCAAGTGATGGGATTAAATAATTGACCCAGTTAATTAAGCAAATGGAAGTGAACCATACCAATCAAATCAATTCTTTTCAAAATAGGTTGATCATTATGGAGAGTTCCCAAAATAATAGACAACAACACACGCCAAATGATAAATGGCCAAGAAGACCTCCCCAAAATGATCAAAGGCCACATAATCCTTTTGAATCCACTAACTTGGTATATCATCACTCCATACCTTACTGTAGACCTTGTGGTGAGTTTCATGAGGAGTCAACATGTCTAGTTTTCCTTGAAGATTGTTATGGTGATTATGGAAAACAATGAAATGAACAAATAAATGTGTGGTGAAAGATACTATGGTGGCATGTATGATTGGATGGATTTTGATGGAAGTAGTGGAAACTGCATGAACAATAATGTTGATAAAGCCACAAAAAAGTATGGGCCCAAGCCCATGCCCCAACAGGTTGCAGAAATGGCTAAGTACAGAGGCATTACATACCAAAGGAATGGAAATAAAGGTCAAGATAAAGGTCAAACTAGTGTTCCCAAGGTATCTCCTTCTAAGTCTAATGTGCCTATTAATACAGATTTGAATATTGATTTAGGTGGATGGTTGAGTAATGAAAAAATGTTAGTGCCAGTATCAGAAATTATGAAGATCTCTTCTCAAAGGGAAAAGCTACTTAGATCCATAGAAGATCCTCCCAAGAGTTCTGTTGAGAAACAACCAGCCATGGCTTACCAGGATGCACCAGTAATTCTACAGAATTGGGATAGGGGAAATGAAAAGAATTTGTCTTTCTACCTTTCTTTACTTGTGAATGACAAAGTTTTACACAATTGCAGGCTAGATTCATGGGCAAGCTCTAATGTTATGACTGAGAAAGTAATGGAACAATTGAACTTAAGAATATCTAGACCTTACCATAACATTTGTGCCATGGACAGTGAAACGATTGAAGTGCATGGATTGATTAAAGGTTTGCAAGTACACTTAGCAGTATTTTCGGATATCATGTTTGAAATGGATATTGTAGTGATTGATGTTCTAGATGCTTGGGGAATGTTGTTGAATAGAAAGTCAGTTGCAGATTTGGGTGGTAGTTTACTAATGGATTTATCTTATGCTACTATCCCTACTCCAGATGGAAACACTTTCAAGTTAACTAGGGAAGTGTATAGAAGGTATCATGTTGAAGATCCAAAAAACCCCAAGAATGAGTTAAAGTTTACTGATGAGGGTCTTGGTGACTATGTCATTTTGTCTAACTCCATTGTGCCCTTAGAAGATAAAGTCCAAGGTGATGAAGTAAACAAAGTGTGGTACATGAATTTTGATGGTGCTTTTTCTAGAACAGGAAAAGGTGTTGGGATTGTGCTTCAAGCTCCAAATGGTAAAGTGTTGAAATTTGCTTATAGATTGGAGTTTGATGCAACCAATAATGTGGTTGAGTATGAAGCTTTGCTCCTTGGTTTAGAACTTTGCAAAGATAGAGGTGTGAGATGTCTAAACATCAAAGGGGATTCGGACTTGGTTATACAACAGTTAAAGGGTAAATTTTCTTGTAAGTCTGAAAGATTGAAAGGATATAGGAATGCAATTTGGGATTTAATGAATGACCTAGATGCTATAGATTTGATTTCTATTCCTAAAGAACATAATTCAAAGGCAGATGAACTTGCAGTCGCAACTTCCACACTTCATCTTTCAGACATTTGATTGATGAGAATATTTCAGTTGAAGTGATCTTTAGACCCTCATGATGAGTGTTGTATATGCACTAAAAACACAGTAAAAACCATCAATTAAATTGTCAACCTGGGGTAAGTAAACTTAGAGCTATAGAAAAATATATGCCAAAGGTAGAAGGCTCGTAGGAGTATAGTCTAACTAAGGAAGGTAGCTATCTAAGGATAATCTACTCAAGCAAAGATATATAATGAGAAAACCCTACTAAGAAAATTGAAACTAGGTAACCTAAGTACTTTTGTGCCAAGGATCTATGGATAGTTCTAAGAAAGCAAGTAAAAACCCTATGTAAAGCAAACTAGTTCATAACAATAAGCAAAAACAATTATTTAAGCATAATAAGCAAATGACAAAAGAAAACTATTTTAACTTGTCAACCTACATTCAATGAGCAACTATCATGTGAAAGCAAATAAATAAACAAGCAAGCAAAGACACCTAATTAACCTATTAAAGCAAATAAACAAGTAAGCAAAGACACATAACTAACCTACTAAAGAAAAAGACAAGTAAGCAAAGACAACTAACTACTGCAAGCAATCAAATTAAAACTTCTCATTGAACAACTATCTAGCTTAAGAGGCAAGTGAACTAAATGCTTAATGCAAAACTATTTCTAGTGCATGAAAGGAAATATATGAGGCAATTGGACTAAATGCTCAATGCAAAACTATTTCTAATGCACAAAAGGAAATCTATTTTATTGAAATCAAGAAGAACTACCAACTAATGCTTAATCTATAATGAGCAAACTACTATCTAATCTATCAAAGCAAAGTCTATCTATCCTACAACAACAATAAAACTTTTTCATAAGCTATGAAAACAAGAAACTATCTTTAACCTATGAAAGCAGGAAAACTTTCTTTTAACCTATGACAATTCAGTTATAATGTTGGTGGTTGTGTGAATGTCTTCGGTGTCAGATGATATCTCGATGGCACTTGACAACAAAGGACAATTCAAGCAGTATAAGCTCAACACTAATCTCAATGGCAAAGTGAAAGGTATGGATTAAACAATCCAATGAGAATTTAGCCATGAAAAAACAATGTTAAATACCCTGCATATTCATATATTAACCATCAACAACATAACAAAATCATCATTATACTCTATACTATGTAAGCAAAATTCATACTTAAACTCATTCATTAACTAAGAACTACAATTGCAATCTAATTCTAGGCAAGAAATTACGTAACATGAAACTATAGTATGTCTATTCTAACAATTCAAACTGCAAATAAGGAAATGACTAAAAACAAAAATTTAAAACATGATATTAAAAAGTAAACTAACAGCTATATTAATCAACAACTAAGTAAGCGAGATCTCTATAAAACTGAAATAAGCAATCTATCATTACAAACTAGAATTAACTCTATCCATCCATCAAATCCTTGTCAATTAAAACCCAAATTAAAACGTTATTCTATGCTATTCAAAACTCTGTTTTAAACTTGATTCTAAAATTTTAGATAAAAACATAATCTAGTATTTAACTACACATGGGGTTAGTCTAGGAGTTTGCAGATCCATTCCTAACTAAGAGATTAATGCATGCTAACACAATTCATCATACTAACCTGCAAAAGAGAGTCAAAGCAAATTAAATTATAACAACAAACTAATTAACAAAATAGAAAGGCATGTACATGAAATAAAGAGAACAATTAATCTATGAAATACATAAACAAACTCAAAGAACAGTTACCAGACTGTTGGTGGGCCCCCCAGCAAGTCGTGGTCACTCCCTAAAAGCACACCACGAGTTCAACAAAAGGAATTCACCATTAAAATGCAGAAACACAGTTTTATACAATTCTGGCAATTGAAAAATGCAAAAACAGAGCCAAAATCGTTTTTGGCTCTAACACATGACTTCTTCTACTTCTTAACAATTATCTAACCACCACGGTGGTATTTATAATGTTTATAGACCAAGTGGTCGATCAAAGGAGGTTCGAACCACTTCTAAAATTGACAAATTTCATTAATGGTGCCCTAACTACCGAAACAGAGCTAGCCAATAATCACCCACCATAACAACCCAAAATCGAGTTGTCAAGAGTTCAATAGCTGGAGGGGATAAGCATGAACACAACCCATGTCTCTGATTCACCCCCCACTGGCCGCCAATACCATAACCGTCAAATCGCCCTCCGTTTTTGTGCAGGAAGAGGTGTTGGACAGAGTGTCAGAACGAGTGTCAGAACTAGAAACGTAGTGCGTTTTTGCCCTGTAACACCAAAAAAATGTGAATTAGCTCTTGGAAATCATAAAACATGATGAATTATACTTGATACAATCATTAAACATGAATTACACGTACCTTATGCCGATCATACCGTTTTATCATAAAATTCTTCAAAAGCTCCTTTAAAAGATGAAAAACGCATATGTACATGTGGCAAAAGTGTATAATAACTGTCATAAAAGTGATCATATCTCAGGCCCAACACCTTAGTTCCTAATAATGTAGATCATTGGCAGGTTTTTGAAAATGACAAATAAGTGATTAAGTTCTTAACTCATATTCATGAATTTTCAGACTTAAACATCAATGTGAAAGAAGAGGGTTGTAATTACATGGAAATTGATGATGAGGTGAAAGCACCCCCTAGGCGAGTTGTATCTTCAAAAAGGGATTTTGATAGACATGATGGTCATAAGCAAAAGGAAGATTCAAAGAAAAAACTATGTGATTACCTTGAAGTCAACATTGGAACTAATGAAGAGTCGAGGATGGTAAAAATAGGCAAGACTGCCCCTATAGAAGAAATGAATGAAATTGTTAAGTTGCTAAAAGAATATAGGGATGTCTTGGCTTTCAGCTATGATGAACTCAAAGTCTATAGGGAGGATGTAATTCAGCATGTCATCCCTCTCAAGGAAGAAAGCAAACCCTTTAGACAGAAGTTGAGACAGTTAAACCCCAAGTTAGCTCCTTTGGTCCATCATGAGTTACATAAAATGTTAGAAGCATGCATCATTGCACAAACCAGACATTCTTCATGGTGCTCAAATTTGGTTGTTACTAGGAAGAAGACGGGAAAAATTCAGTTATGCATTGACTTCAGGAATTTAAACATTGCTTGCACAAAATACCACTACCCCCTTCCCAAGATGGAAACCTTACTTCAAAAGGTAACAGGATCAGGAATGATTTCCATGCTTGATGGTTTTTCAGGTTATAATCAGATCAGACTTAAAGCAGAAGATAGGCATAAGACAACTTTTACTACTCCATGGGGAACCTTTGAATATCTCAGAATGCCATTTGGTTTATCAAATGTTGGAGCTATTTTTCAAAGAGCTATGGAGCATGCCTTTAGGGGGTTGATTGGTAAGTTGATTGAAATATATCAAGATGATTTGATAGTATTTTCTAAGGATGGGAAAACTCACATTAACCACCTTAGGCAAGTTTTGGATAGATGTAGAGAATTTGACATTTCTCTAAATCCTGCTAAGTGAGTCTTTGGGGTGACTGAAGGTAAAGTATTGGGCCACATAATCACTAAAAATGGGGTCAAGTTAGACCCAGAAAGAGTTGAAACTATTGGTAAGGTGCCTTTGCCTACATCAAAGAAAGCTCTTCAATCTTTCTTAGGACAAACCAATTTTGTCCATAGTTTCATTCCTAACTATGATGAAATCATGAAACCTATATATAAGCTACTTAAGAAGGATGTTAAATTTGAATGGAATGAAGAAAGTAGGCGAGCTTTTGAAAGTATTAAGACGACCATATGTGAAGCTCCCGTCCTTATCAACCCAGACTACAACAAGGACTTTCAGATTTTCTCTTTTGCTTCTGAGGACACTATTGCTGGTGTGTTGCTTCAAAAAAATGATCAAGGCCATGAACAATCCATTGCATACATGAGTAGGGCCTTGCAAAATTCAGAACTAAAGTATCCCATGTTTGAGAAACAGGCTTATGCCTTAGTCAAGCCACTCAAACATTTCAGAGTCTTCATCAGATATTCCAAGGTGATTGGTTATGTTCCTAATTTTGTGGTTAATGATGTTTTATCTCAAGTGGAAGGATTAGGCTCAAGGGGTAGATGGATTGATAAAATCCAAGAGTATGATTTGGAAATCAAACCTACAAAATTGATTAAGGGTCAAGGCTTAGCTAAAATGTTGATAGAAAGTATTGAGAAGGCCTTGGGTATGGTTTGTCAAATCAACAATGAAGAATTTCATCCTAACTTATTAAAGCTTGAACAAGTAGAATGGTATACAGACACTATCTTCTATCTTAAGAACCTAACTTGTCCAAGCCATCTAGTAGGACACAAGAAAAAGGATTTAAGGTTAAAATCTTCTAAGTATGTCCTCACTGGAGATGGATTAGGATGGAAGAATCTTGATGGAGTTATCCTTAGATGTGTGGATGGCATTGAGTCAAAGAAACTAATGGATGAATTCCATGGAGGATTTTTTGGTGGACATTTTGCTGCTAAAACTACTACCCACAAGATCCTTAGAGATGGATATTATTGGCCCACGATATTTTCAGACGTACACCAATTTGTTCGAAAATGTGAGCCATGTCATCTTTTCACAGGAAAGCGGAAGTTAGCAGCACACCCTTTGCAACCAATGGTGGTTGAAGCACCTTTTCAGCAGTGGGGTTTGGACTTCATCGGGTAGTTTAATGATAATTCAAGTAATGGTTATTCATGGGTTATCACAACAACATATTACTTTACAAAGTGGGTTGAGGCCATTCCTACAAAGTCAACCACTGAAAAGGTTGTGATGGATTTCCTAGAAGACAGAATTATAACCAGATTCGGGGTCCCATCAAAGATAGTGACAGATAATGCCAAGGCCTTTTGTTCAACTGAGATGTCATATTTTTGTTTCAAGTATGGTATTATCTTATCACATGCATCAGATTACTATCCCCAAGGAAATGGTCAAGCATAATCAAGTAGTAAAAACTTAATGACCATAGTTAAGAAGATAGTTGGTGAAAACAAGATGTCTTGGGATAGTAAAATCAAACATGCATTATGGGCTGACAAAATAGCAAAGAAAGCAACAACTGGAAAGAGTCCTTTTGAGTTAGTGTATGGTTTGGAGGCTAGGTTTCCAGTGCACCTTAGACTTCGTACTTATGGGTCAGTTGAGGATGTTTCCAAAGAGCAAGATGCAGTTTAGAGCATGGTCAATCAGGTCATCGAGTTGGATGAAATCAGACGAAAGGCTTATGATCAGAATTGCAGAAATCAGAGTAAGGTAAAGAAGGCTTTCGACAGGTCAGTCAGACTGAGAGATTTCATGATTAGGGATATAGTTTTGTTATGGGATAAAGGCAGAGAGAAACCTGGAAAACATGGCAAGTTTGACATCTTGTGGTTGTGTCCATATTTGATCAGAGAAATAGCAGGGCCGAATTCTTTTCATCTCAACCATTTGGATGGCGAGCCCATCAATATTCCACGAAATGGGCAGAAGCTCAAACTTTTCTTCAGATGATGAGCAACTTGGTGTCTAAAGGGACACCCTCTGTAACGTATCTCTAACCCTTCTCCTTGTACTTTAATTTTGTATTATTTCATTCATTATGTCAATATGTACTTAGAAAAAAAAAATTGTACCATAGATTTCTTTTTTTGTAAAATCATAGATGTTGTACTTTAATTATTTCATTTTTGTAGATGTTCTTTATAGCATTTGTTTATTTCATTGTGTATATATGTATTCTTATGTTGGTTATTAGTGAGCACTCTGTTTTGTAGGTGTTGGATTCTCGTATGCTCTCTGTCTCATGTGAGAAGATCGAACACACGACCCCATGTGGAGCCAGATGTTGACCACATATCCAAATAGGTGGTCAACTCCATGTGCCATGAAGATATACATCATCAGATGCTCATTTGTCGAAGATCATTTGGTTCTACAAGTCATTTTTTGCCCCAACACTTCTTTTTGTAAATGGAATTTCCACACCCCTGCGTGGGTCAATAATGTAATAGGTCTGCATTGGTCATAGTTAGGTCAGTTGCCTTGGGATGGGTTCATTGGGAGAGTTCCTTTCATCGAGGGTTTTTTATCCTCAGGTTATCAATTGGGTTTTTCAGCCTTATTGATTTCCCTTGAGTTTTTCCCTCACACTTGCAATAATTCCTCCAAAGTGGTGAAGGGCGTTCTAATGGGCTTATCCTCTGGTAACTATTGTTTATAGATGATGTAAATGACCATGTATGACATATTAGAAAGTTTTGCGGAATTCCATCGAGTCTAGATTAGTTTTTTTTAATTAATTAACTTTTAATTAAATTTGCCTAAGTTTGGAGGTTTAATTATTTAATTAATTAATTATTTTTTAGCAAAAAATTTAAAAACTAGGTCATTGGACTTTTGATAGGGGTATTTGTGCTCAAAATAAATGGAATGAGACCCCCTATACACTTGGACAAGGTTTCATCTCAGTCATACAACTTTTGTTGTGGGTTTTTCCATCAGGAGTGTCGGTCAGTCAAAAACAACAATTTTAATTACTAGGTCATGACATAGCAAAAATGTATTTTTTGTAATAATGAGTTAAAAGGATGATGTAAAGGTGGAAAAAGAATAGAGAGAGGTTTCCTAGCCTAAACCTACCCAACCCAACCTATTTTAACCTTTACACACACCCTCACCCCCTTACTCACTCAAATCCTCACGCCCCCTAGGGGATTTACGCCCCCCTTGTTGATGATATGTTGTAACTTAAGACTAGAAGGGGTGGTGGACCCCTCTCTCATGTGGCACGCCTTCGCTCACCCTCCACGTCACCTTCTAGCTTAGCTCCACTCCCCTTCCCTCATTTATTCTTTTCCACTCCTTTCTAAAACCCTAAGTGGTGCGCCCCCCTAGAGGAGTTACGCCCCCCTTCATGTGGAAGACTCTAGAAAATTCGTTTTAATGAGTTGGGGACCCTTCTCTAATGTGGCATGCCTTTCCTAGCCTCCCACATCCCTTTTTCCATCATCCCCACACTCCATAACTCATCCACCTCATTGATCCATGTCTAAAACCCTAGATGGTGCACCCCCCTCCTTGGGATCTCATCTTGTGCTTGGTGGTGGACACTTGGAATTGACCCAAGAGAGGTAGGTTTGCCTCTCCAAGTATAAATAGATCCCTCTCCTCACTTCTTCCTCACCATATTTTGAGCTATTGTTATGTTACTTGATTTTCACCACTCTCTCTCTCTTTCTTGTCCATCTTTCATCCATTCTTTGGCTCTTTAGGGTTTTGGAGCAAGTATTTCTCCAAGATCCATTGTTGAGTAATAAAGAGAAACTTTGGAGGATATTGTAAGAGCAATGAATATTCTTGTTCTTGCTTACACATGAGGTAATATTGTGAATTTGACATTATGGTTGCATAGAGTAGATTCTTGGGTAAAGTGTTTTACTTGGGTAGATCTAACAACGAGTATTCTTGGTAATCTATATATGTGGGTTTGCTAATAGGTTGCAAGTATTTAATTTTGTTAGCATATTCAACCATATTATCTTCTTGTATGCATATTATCTTGTCAAGTTTTGCAGGTTTGGCTTTTAGCGTTTTGTTGGGATTGCCTCAAGTAAGAGTCTTCCCTCAAAGCACACTCAAACTCCTTCTTTCTCATTCTTTACTCATTCTTTTATTGTTGTTCACTCCATATAATATTTCAACTAGCTCAACATCTTAGATTGGTCATTTTAATCCACTTTTATCATAGATTTTTCATGAAAAAAATTTATGCCCTAAAAGCATAAATTTTTCTTCACATTGTTGGTTGTGTGTAGCTTTTCCAGCAAGCATAGCATGCTGGTTTTTGCAGGTTTGTAGCAGGTTGAGGGGGTTATGCTATCCAAAATCATCCACACAACACTCCAAGACCCTTCTCTTCAAGTGGGTAACAAATCTCAACCTTTCTCTTCAATTTTCTATCTCTTTGTGCATAATTTATTCACTTTTTAGTTAGTTTTACTAGCTCATAGCTTGGGAGGAGAATTAGTACGGCCTACCTCCCACGTGTGAGCTTAGGGTTAGCTTGTTTCAAGTGTTTTCTCATTTCTAAATCGTCTTATAAGCGTATGACGTGGGGTTAGTGAGCATCTTGTTCATATTTCTTGTTGCTTGCTTTCCTTTCAACCTCTTTGGCACAATAAAGGTAGGCTTGCCTCCACCTTGTGCCATTGAGTGGTTTGTCTTGTTTTTCCATTTCTCTTTGAAGTTATTTTTTATTTTAATAATTGCCTACACCTTGGGAGAGAAACCCCCAAAATCGTAAGGCTAGAATAAGTAATGTGTTGATGATATTTTCATGTTTTAATGGTTAAAATTATCTAGATCTAGATCTCTTTCACAAATTAATCTTTAATCTAAGCCCCTGGGGCATAACCTACTTGCATGTTTTAAGCCATCTTAAGATCTATCTTGTTTTACATGCTCTAATCCAACACACTAAATGTTTAATGCTTTGATAGTATAGTAAGTGGTTTTATCTTAATGTTATTGCATCTTTAAGGCCATTTGCCATCACTTAGTTAATGTGTTGTTGGATATCTTGATAGTGTAAGCACACATCTAAGTTTTCAAGCTTTCTCTTTCACACTTAATGCTTTTTCTCTTCATGCTTTAAATCATAAGATGAGTGGTAATAAACTTGAGTTTCATTCTTTCTTTGGCAAGTTGTTCTTGCCCTTGTTCATTAGCATTTTTTCATAACAAACTTTCATGTTAATGGTTTAATAAATGGGGATGAACTAAATTGTTATTTATCTTTCTTTCACATGCTTGACATGTGTTAATGTGCTTCATTTTCATGCTTTTTAACACATCTTTATAAGCTGCAAAAAGTTTCGGTTTTGGCATAAAATTACCAATTTAAGGCAACTAAAAGTCACTAAAACACTTTCTAATATACCTAAAAGTCTAACCAATTGATATACCAACTTAATAGACTTAATAGGGTACCTTAAACCACCATCTTCACCATCTATTGAAGAGGGCCACGGAAGGTGCTAGGCCAGGGACGGTCTAATGGCGCGCAACGTCATTTTCGGGAAGTACTTTGTCCTTAGGGTTGACCTGTGAAGCTAGGGTAGGCTTCGTTGCCTCACTTCTTGAGCATCCAACAGCCATTTGGCAATCGAGGGAGGAGGTTTTTGGTTAAACACTTAGCTAGGGTAATTAAAATTCTTCAAATCTTAAAAAAACCCTTAACTCACTAAGCAAAAATAAACCTTGGTTTAATTTGATACATCTTAAGGTTTAATACTTGCAACTTAATCTTTCAATCTCATGATACAAGTAATGCTTTGTGGTTAATCAACTAAGTGTCTTAATCTTTGTGGAACACTTCTGTTTAAGCTTCTAATTCTTCTAAGTGTCCTTGTGAATTTATTGTGTTGATGTTGCCATTGAGGAGCAGTCCAATAGAGTAAGTGTTATTGGGGCATGCTTAGGCTTAATGTGTTGATGATGCTCATGCCTTGATCTTCTTTAATATCCTGCAGATTTGAACAAACGTGGTTAGCTTGGTGTGTTGTATCACTGTGTAACTAGCGTTCTTTATTGTAATAACTTGTATCTAGTATTTTTGAAGAGTAAATATTCTTTTGTAATCTTTGTAATCATGTTGTAACGAAACATCCTTTAACTTTAGTTGACCCTTTGCCCAACCTTAGGCACTAGTCTTAGTTGACCTAGGGAAAGGCTTGCTTGACATAGAAACATTTGCATCTTGCATTGATGCCTTTGCATCATAGGTTAGACTCCCCCCAAACCTTAACTAATTAAAAACAACTCCTAGAACTTAAATTATAAATCTTATCTAGAAACTAGGGTCTACCCCCGTTGGCTTCCCTAGGAGTAAGCCTAGATGGAAGAGGTTCAAGCCAAAGTGACAGCGGGGGCTTTGAACCTAGGCATTGTGCCTTTAAGGACACACTAAGTGAGCAAGACTTGGCTCACATTTGCAAGTGTGTATAAGGATGGAAACAAGCCACATAGTTTGAATGGTTATGTTAATTACCCCTCTGTACTTTGCCTCGGCTGAAGATAGATCAATGGCAACTTGCTTCTTGCTCGACCAACAGATAGGCCCGAAACCAAGACTGAGTGAGTAACCAGATGTGGAATTGCAATCAATGTTATCGCCAACCTAGTCAAAATCAGTAAACCCGATGAGATCTAATGTAGAGTCTATTGCATAATGAATCCCAAAGGTGATGGTGCCTTGTACGTATCGAAGTATACACTTTGCAGCCTTCCAATGTAGCTCATGCGGCTCCTGCATGAACCTGGAAACTGCGCCAACTGCATATGAGAGGTATGTTCTAGAGTGTGTGAGATACAACAAGCTCCCCACTAGTTGTCTATACAGTGTCCTGTCAACCAGTGGAGTCTCCCCGTCATCCTCAAGTTTGACTCCTGATAGGAAAGGAGTCGGAGCAGACTTGCAATCTATCATGTGAAATCTCTCAAGGAGATCTCGTGCATACTTGGCCTGAGACAGTTTGATTCTTGATGCATCCTGGCTGATCTCAAGTCCAAGGAAGAAGTGTAGCAGACCCATATCCGTCATAAAAAACCTGTCATATAGAATCCTGTTAACTGCAGCAACCGTTGAAGTCAAGCACCCAGTGATCAACAAATCATCCACATACAGAACTAAAAGTAGAAGTGAGTCAGTCGTCTTGAGCATGTAGACATTTGCGCCTGATTTACAACATACAAAGTTCTGTGACAATAGGTAGGAGTCCATCTTGGCATACCATGCCCTCGAAGCCTGCTTGAGGCCATAAAGGGACTTCTTCAGTCGACAGACCAAAGATGAGTTTTGCATAAATCCCCGGGGCTGCTCCATGTAGATATTCTCAGAGAGATCACCGTGAAGAAATGCATTCTTCACGTCCATCTGATGGACTTCCCATCCCTTGGTTGTCGCAATAACAAGTGCTAAACGTATGGAATCCATCTTCTCTACTGGAGAGAAGGTCTCATCATAGTCAATACCATGAACTTGTTGAAATCCTTTGGTGACAAGCCTGGATTTGTATGTGCTAATATGTCCATCCGCTGCGCTCTTGTTCCTGTAGACCCATCTGCATTTGACAAGTTTCCTCCCACAAGGAAGGGGAACCAGATCCAAGTTTGGTTCTCGAGAAAGGAGTTGTACTCCTCCTGCATGGCGGATTCCCAAAAGGGATTTCCAACAGCCTCGCCATAACACTGTGGATCTGAAGAGTGAACCAAGAAAAGATGCTTGGAGGGAAATGGTTCAGTGGAAGTGAGTGCAATAGGGGGCTCCTCGAAATCAGATCGAGTCCTCCTAGTGTCAGCTGAATCACCAACAAGATCCCTTGCATCGTGAAGAGTAGTTTGTGCCCACTTGGGCCTCTTCTCTGGCTCTGCAACTGCATCTGGATGCTCTGACTCTGCATTCGACTGTACTGACCTTGAATCTGAATCATTTAAGTACTCTGAATCAGAACTCTCGTCTGAACGAGTCGACATGTGCTTGCTCATCATCTTAGACAGGTGGAAGAGTTAAGGTGTCTGCATACGACTGTTGAGGTACATGCGAGACACTTTCCTCGAATTGGACACTATGCTCAATGATGAGACGGTTCGAGGAAAGATATATAAGCTGATATCCCTTCACACCGTCGGGGTATCCAACAAAAATGCACTCAGTGCTCTGTGGATCAAATGCCTTCCTCTTTTCAGAGGGAATCTAGGCCCATGCACGTGAACCGAAAATGCGAAAGTGGGTCACTTTCGGTTTGAGGCCACTCCAAGCCTCATAGGGGGTCTTATCCTTAACAGATCTATGGGGAGATCTGTTTTGGATGTATGTTGCACAATTAAGTTCTTCGGCCCATAGTCTCTGTGGTAGAGACTTTGCATGCAACATGCAAGATGCCATCTCCTTTAAAGATCTGTTTTTTCGCTCAACAACTCTGTTTTGTTGTAGAGTATAGGGAACTGTGTGTTGCAATTGAATCCCTGCCTCATGGAAAAGATTATGGATCTCATGATTCACATATTCTCCCCCATTATCAGTTCAGAGGACTTTGATCTTCTTTCCGGACTATGTCTCAACCAAGGCTTTGAAATCTTTGAGGTGTTGAAAGACCTCAGATTTTTGCCTGAGAAAGTAGATCCATGTAAAACTTGAGAAATTATTAAAAAAAATGAGAACAAACCTCTCTTTGTTGATGGATGGATGTGGAAAGGGACCCATAAGGTCACTGTGGATCAGATCTAAAGGTGCGGAAGCTCGCTGAGACTTTCCTTTGTCGAATTTCTCTTGAGGGTGTTTTCCGAGAACACATCCCTCACATACTCCCTTGGAGAAATGGATATCTGGTAGACCATCAACTAATATGTGCTTGTTAAGTTGTTGCATGTATCTGAAATTCAAATGTCCAAACCTTTTGTGTCATATCCTACTACTTTCATCAGCATGAGTAAGCAGTAAAGAAGAATCAGGTTCAATGAATTCATAAAATGTATACAATGTAGACTGATGATTTACCTCACTGGTAGCAACCCTGGAGTTGGTTTGCATGTCGTAGATGTCCACGGAATTTGGTGTGAAGATGAATTTCTTTCCGGTGACGGAAGTCATCATCTGATACACAGAGAGAAGGTTGACAAAAAGTTTGGGAATGTGCATCACATTCTCGAAGCTTCCATTGGTGAGTTCAATCCTTCCTTTGTCGGTGACTTCGACAGAAGAGTTTGCCCCCATCATAATAGAAGGAACTTTGCATGCATCCAATGAAGAATAGACTGCTTCTGAGGCAACCATGTGATGTGATGCTCCTGAATCTGCGATCCAAGCATCGAGAGAGAAGTTGATTGCAATCAAGGCATGGCTAGAATTGTCTTTCTTGGAATTCATATCTTCTGGCTTCTTCTTCTTTGCACCCTCGAGGATGCAATCTCCAAGGTTGTTTTGTTGAAGTATTTGAGACATCAAATCTTTTTTTTTTTGCATGCATGCGGATTCCGAATGGAATCCTTTGTGACAGTACGTGCATTTCTCCCCTTTTCTTCCCTTTTCCCCTTTGGATCCGAAGGCATCGATGAAGGGTTTTGTGTACCCTTCCTTCTTCATATGTGCATGAGCTTTCCGTTTATCTTTATCTTTATATTTATGATATTTTTGGGTTCCATCATGCACAGTGAGTGCATGCTCCCTTGGGCCTTTGATTGTGCCCATGTTGATGAGCTTAGTTTTCTTTTGTGTCAAGGATTCAATAAAGTCCTTAAGAGAATGCATCTTCCAGGTGGCTCTGTAGGCGAATCTGACAGTATGGAATGTGGATATTGTTATCGCTCAATTTGTAGTTTAGGTCAAGTAGCTGAAAGGTAAGGGTCAAACTGGCATAACAGGAGCTTCCCCACCCACTGTCACCTCGATGGGGGGCTCTTTCTATTTAGGGTGGCTAAACCCAAGGGAGACGTCCCTGGCAATCTGGGGTTT
>ML778088.1:975368-1006162 GCA_009831015.1 Picea engelmannii | reverse complement strand
GCTCTTCCGCCTGCACAAATGAAACAGCGACCTCAGTGTTCGATCCCAGCGTTCAACGATTCCACAGAAATCTCAACAACAATCTCTCCTCGGTCTGCAGCAGCAATGAACGTCTGCAACAATACAGCGATCAATTGGTCTCTATCTCCTCAGTCTGAATAGAAAACAGCACGCACATGTACAGCGAATCAGCTTCAATGGCTATCGCATCTTCCTGGGCATTCCCGTAAGGGATTAAGCCCAGCGAGGCTCTGATACCAAATTAGAAATTAGAAGAACACACAACACAATAATTATCGATGTTATTTCATTGAAGAAATCATTACATATATATCAGAAGAGTAGGTTTAACAGACTCCGATATAAACGGATCTGAACAGTCGGTGAATCTACTTGTAACAACATTACTTGATTTTCTCCATTATTCTCTAACCCTATTCTCTTAAATGAATAGGGTTTCACTTCAATATGCTACTGGATTTGGTTGGGATTCGAGGGCGTGAGGAGAGACGCCCACCCTCACCCTTTGGCTTTCAAGGCGGTGAGGAACAGACGCCCACCCTCACCCTTTGGCTTTCAAGGTGGTAAGGAGCAGACACATATTGACCGCATTGATCAGTGCATTGACAGGTTTGAGCTTGAAGGTAATCAGAGCATGCTATTTTCACCATTTAAATCTGCAATTCTATCCATCTTAAATTTTTCTGAAGAATTTTGAAAAATAAAACATTAAAGAAAAATAAAAAAACTTATTTACATTACATCATTTAAAAAATATGTTTTTACAAAAACTTTGGATATAATGTGTATATGAATTCAGTGAACTCAACTTCTTGTGGTCTCATAGGGAAACCAAAATCACAAGGTGGTTGGGTGCTAAATAATCTTCCTTTGTTCATCAAAGCACTCGCTGCAAATACATTGTAACATTGCTTGATGGAAGATAGCCTTTGGCATAGAGTTTTACTGGATTCTCTCACCGTAGAGGCCTGGCTGAGGTGTACTACGAAGCTGTCATGAAATGTATCGATCTTTTGGCGTTGCTTGGTTAAGTCTGTGGAGGTTATTACACATCGGTTGGCTTGGAACCCGAGGTCAGGGCACTTGATTCGTATTGGTGAGGATATGATCCTCGACCTTAACATCGAATCTTGGTTATCTCCCTCTCTCATTACAACACTTAAGGGGAAAGGTGTATACTACCTTTTCTCGGCTAGGGTTTTAGACAGGTCTCGGGTGTTTTGGCTCAGTGGATTTCAAGTGAAATGTTAGGTCTTTTAGGCACAGAGGCAGAGGGATGGGAGCGTTTCTGCAGTGCTTTAGTAGCTTCAAGCATTGATTTGTCTAACAAATCCGATACTCTGATTTGGACTGGGGGTGACCGATCAAGTTCTATCTCTGCAAAAAATGCTTATGTGGCTCTTGCTAGTTCTCTCTGGGTTTACAATAATTATTGGTGGCATTGAAGACTTTGGTCCTGGGAACTTGGGACAAAGATAAAACTTTTTACATGGATATTGATGGAAGATAGTATCTTGACTTGGGATAACCTTCAACGAAGGGGTTGGCATGGGCCAAGCTCATATGGCATATGTGCTCAGGAGGATGAAATGTCATTGCATCTTATGAAACACTGAACTTAAACTTAGCAGGTTTGGTCCCAGGTGATGCATACTCTTAAATTAAACTCCAGTATAGGGGGAGCCACGCTACATGATTGGTTTCTTGATTGGTCAAATTCTTGTACTTCTTTCCCATATTTTCTAGCCATATTTCGTTGGAATATCTAGTTGGAGTGCAACAAGATCCTCTTTGGCGTTGGTCAGCCTTCAAAAAAGTTGGTCTCACGAAGGATACTTGGTAGCTTGGACTTCCCTCGGTCTAGAAGCATTCCTGCTAGATTACCACGCCTTACTATAGCCCTTGATGGGGGAAAAACAATAGGTTGGTTTGATGGAGCTGCATAGGAACGAAGTTTAAAAAGTGGTGTTGGAGGTGTTCTTAGGATGGATGAATATACATAATTCAGTTTGACACTAAACTGTGGACCGGGTTCAAATAACAGAGCTAAGCTTTTGCCTCCATATTCAGGATCTACAAGTTTTCGGTGACACGAAAATTGTCATCGAGTGGTTAAATTAGAGAGGGAATCTTCAAAATCTCAATTTACATTGTTGGAAAGAGAGGATTTTAGAACCGGTGAAAGGATTCATGTCTCTTAGTTTCACTCATATCTACAGAGAGTTCAATCAACAGGTGGATACACTTTCAAAAAGGGCTATGGACCTTCAAGAGGGTAAAGTATTTTACTCTCAGGTAGTGGATGGACACCATGGACCTTATTTGTCACTCAAGCTCTCGTAAAGGTCATATTGTCGTATTGATTCACAATAATTTTTTATCTCGAGTTTATTGTTTGAAGACATTTGCAGCAGTCAATGTTTTTACTTCTGTAGTTTTTTTGAAGAAGTTGGGTGAATTAGTGTTTTGTTGTTATTTTTGTCTCCTTTAATTTTGGTTGTTGGAAGCATATAATAATCATTTAAAAAAAATAAAAGTCTTATTATACTGTCAGAGGCACGGAGATAGTATATAGCCATGAGTTAGCATTGACTTTCATATTAGTTTTATGTTGACTTAAAAAATGTGTATAAATTTTAATGTTGAACATAACAAATAAAAAAAATTATTTTTCAATATAACAAAATTAGTATTTTTATGACCTTTGATTGGTCAATAAATTGATAGTGTTATTGCAACCTTCACTTAGTTCGAGGTTTGAAATTAATTTTGACATGACTATATATGAGTGTCACTTTCTTATAAGGTACAACTCTATTGATAAAATAATTTTATAACAAATATAAAATAAAAACCATACATATGTTCATATTGAATTAGCCCCCTTTCACAACTCCCAAAACACATTGAATGGGGACACTTTACCCATCAATTCTATATAAACCAAGTCACATGAAATGAATCCATTGACCTATGAAATAAGAAGACTCTTTTTATTATTTTCTTTTCTTATTTTTCCAAATATGTAGTCATGAAACCATTTTTAATTCTTTTGGTAAGTTACCATTGACCTATGAAATAAGACTCTTTTTTTAATTTTATTTTCTTATTTTTCCAAATGTGTAGTTATGAAACCATTTTTAATTCTGTTGGTAAGTTAATTGATAGCTACGGGGTTAGAAACCCAATGCATCTGGTGGCAGGCGTGTTCGAGCACTGGCATTGGTGGGGAAAACTCCCATTCATTTTTTTGGCAGACGTGATTTGGCATACGGTTAAATTTGTTAGGACAATCTCTACGAACGCAAAACCTCCACTATATACTAAAAACTGCTATTCAAAAAACCAGTTGCTTATGGAGACATATGATAGAAACACTGGGCTCCAAAATAAATTTAGGTTTTTTTGAAATGACATATTTTAATTATAGGAACGAGCTAAAGCACTCGCACACCCTATGAGGGGAATGGGAAACCTCAAAGGCAAAGGAAACTCGGTAAGTTTGCATAGATTTGAGTAAAATGTCTTTTACTATCTTCGGAGGCAGTATATCGCAACCTGCTGCACTTGTTTACATTACATTATTTGTTTTTACAAAAACAAAAACTTTGGATATAATGTGCATATGAATTCAGTTAACTCATTGCTATATACATACCTTCTTTTTTTTCAGAAGAAATTTTTCTCTTGTATTATAATATTTGTTGTAACCAAAAAGATACGGTTCAGTGCTATTACAAAAACGATATGCATTGATCCATCCATATCTAATTGTTCCCATAAACATAGGTCCATCCATATCTAATCGTTCCCATAATCATAGGTAAATAGATGTTCCTATCTATTTTATATCACATTTGATCTAGCTAATAGACAATCAGTCAAAAATTTCATACAGAAAAAAGAGAAAAAAAAGCATTAAGTCCAATACTTAATGATCAAGACTAAAAAAGTGTGATGCACTGAAGGGGACCCTCATGTCCATCTATCCAATGCTGATAAGTCAATATACCAGTCAGTCTTGATAGAGATTTTTTGGACAACAAATATGCCTCCACATTTGTTTCGTTGTAAATATGTGAGAAATTGATTTGAGTGAAAGCCTGGATGAGATCGATAATCCTGTCTTTCCATCATTCAAGTGCAATGACTTGAATCTGACCCTTATTGTTTAACCAATCAATGATGATCTTTGAGTCCCCCGGCACATGTAGATCCAATATATCATGTCTAGTAGCCAACAAGAGGGTAGCCCACACACCAAGGAGTTCAGCTTTGGTATTGGAACCAGCTCCACAATTAAATGTCCAAGTAATCTTTGAATGGTCTATCCTTTTGATTAGTTCGCCGACACCACACTGAATTCCTTCATTTTGAGATGCGCCATCAAACCAGGCATTGATTCCTCCCAATGGTAAAATAGGTTGGATGAACCGAGGAGTAGGAATCCTCCTATCCCTATTAATCTCCAAATCGCCCAATATTCTGAAGCAAACAGATTTTATGGAGACAATTGTGTTTTCAAAGATCGTCATGTTGTGACCCAACCAAATATACCAGCAGACCAGTGCTGGGAGCTGTGATCATGGGGATTCCTCCATTGACCATTTCTCCAAACAAGCATGTAAAGTAGAGCCCATCCACATCGTCCGTAGATTTAAGACGAGAGTAAGCCTATGCCAAACAATTTTAGTAAAATTACATTCCAAAAATACATGGTAGATAGATTCAGAGTTGTTGCGACATAGAGAACACATATTGGGTCCCTCCCAACCCCAACGAAGAAGAATGTCCCAGGTCAGAATCTTTTCATTTGCGGCTAGCCAAATAAATAATTTAATTTTCAAGGGAAGAGGTCAGCGCCATAAATATCGCCTCCAACCTGTACACCTCTGGTTCCAAAATGTGGATGATATAGCATTATATAAATTCTTCATAGTCATATTTCCAGATCGGTCACCTCCATTCCAGTGTAAGGAGTCTTCCTATACGGTAAGATGTATCCCTGCTACAAGAAGTGCATAGCAGTAGTACTGCCATTCCAGAGCCATATCGCCTGATAGATCCAAGTCAGTGTTATTTTTCCATTTTGTGCAAATAACCTCGTGTTCAGTAGTGTCCATGGCTTGGAAAAGATAGAAAAATTGTTTTTCCCGTAAATAATTCAGTTGTCCAGGAGTAAGAAAAGGAGTGGACACGAGACCCGGAATAACATCCATACCAATGTGTATAGAATGTCCCGATCCTGGTTTCCAACAAAGCCAATGTTGTATAATATGAAGATTCTTTAGGAGAGATCTCCAGATCGGAGAGGCAATTGTGGGACAAGTAACTGTGTGTCTGAGCCAACTCGTTAGTGATAGAGGAGTGATATATTTTCTATCCTCTGTATATTTGTTTTTTTTTCTTAATACTGTATTTTTGTATTTTTTGATCAGTATTAATTTAGCCATCAAATAAATAAAACAGATAATAACAAGTCTGTTTAATGTTAATGTTGAGGCACATTGTTTGAACAAAACCTGTTACTTCTAAAAACTTCGAAACCTTGTTTCTCGTATCTTATTCTTGTTTTTTGAGTTAAGATATGTTTGTGTGTTTGTTTATAGATATTGAACATATCGATATTTTCAATTGTCTGTGTAAACATTATATTTTTGTATTTATTTCGCACATTTTTCTAACTAGTTTTGTCCAAAATTGGGTTAAAAATTTAGAAGAATTGTTGGAATTGTAGATATTAGTTGTTGAGAGTGTAAAATCTACATGTAATAGAGGACTTTCAAGGGGTTGAATTTATTTATACATGTGTGTAGGTTTTCATGGTTATTCATAATGTTAGATAAATTTCTAAATAAAAACGGTTTATGTCATCTTCAAGAATAGCTAAAGCTAACACAATTTTAATTCAAAAATGTGTCTAATTTAATTATACATTTCAAAATGCAATTTAAACAATGAAAAAAAAAAATCAGTAACAATTACATAACCAAATTCATTCCAATAATAATTTTAAAAAAATATCCAAAAATAAAATATTTAAACTTATCCCTTTTACTCTATTAAACATTAAAACATACAAACCTTTTTTTACATAAACAGGGAAAACTTTTTATGTGAACAAGTTTGACAAAATAAGAAGTAAAAAAACTTTTTAACGCTTGTTCTACTAACATAGGCCTAACGAGTCAAAAATTGAATTAAGTACAGTTTTATAGTGGTGGCAAAAATTCAAATGTAATGTCATATTCCAAGAGCAGGGAAGGGACAGAGCTTGAGCTGCAAGGAAAGAGCAGACACATATTGACTGCATTGCTCAGTGCATTGATAGGCTTGAGCTTGAAAGGTTAAATCAATTAATGGTGAAATAACAATTTTATATTGCTTAAATAGAGTGGATAAATGAATTCAGCACTCTCAAAAAGCTCTAAGGTAATTAGAGCATGTTATCTTCACAATTTGAATATGCAATTCCATCCATCTTAAATTTCTTAGGAATTTTGAAAAATAAAAACATTAAAGAAAAATAAAAAAACTTATTTACATTACATCATTTAAAAAATATGTTTTTACAAAAACTTTGGATATAATGTGCATATGAATTCAGGGAACTCAACTTCTTGTGGTCTCACAGGGAAACCAAAATCACAAGGTGGTTGGGGGATAAATAATCTTCCTCTGTTCAGCAAAGCACTCACTGCAAATACATTGTAGCGTTGCTTGATGGAAGATAGTCTAGCAACAACCGAATAGCTGCTGGTACCACCCTTTAGGGATTCACATTACATAAACCAGTGGTTATGGAACGGTCCCCATACAACACATTTTAAGGTCTTTATTATTATTAGAGCATGGCACGGAATAATTATGTATTTCAACCGCCGCATCTGGATCCAAGCAAAGTGATGGCTGGGAAGGCACATTTACTGCTTTCCCCTGCGGGACCGATGCTACTTATGGATCAACAATTGACTCTGTATCTAGATCAAATGGAACTTAAAACGTTGCTTTGTAAAAGTCATAGAGTTTTATTGGATTCTCTCACCGTAGAGGCCAGGTTGAGGTCTACTACGAAACTGACACGAAATGTATCGTTCTTCTGGCGTTGCTTGGTTAAGTCTGTGGAGGTTATTACACATCGGTTGGCTTGGAACCCGGGGTCAGGGCACTCAATTCGTATTGGTGAGGATATGATCCTCGACCTTAACATTGAATCCTGGTTATCTCCCTCTCTCATTACAACACTTAAGGGGAAAGGTGTATACTACCTTTTCTCGGCTAGGGTTTTAGACGGGTCTGGGGTGTTTTGGCTCAGTGGATTTCAAGTGAAATGTTGGGTCTTTTAGGCACGGAGGCAGAGGGATGGGAGCGTTTTTGCAGTGCTTTAGTAGCTTCAAGCATTGATTTGTCTAACAAATCTGATACTCTGATTTGGACTGGGGGTGACCGATCAGGTTCTATCTCTGCAAAAAATGCTTATGTGGCTCATGCTAGTTCTCTCTGGGTTTACAATAATTATTGGTGGCTTCGAAGACTTTGGTCCTGGGAACTTGGGACAAAGATAAAACTTTTTACGTGGATATTGATGGAAGATAGTATCTTGACTTGGGATAACCTTCAACGAAGGGGTTGGCATGGGCCAAGCTCATATGGCCTATGTGCTCAGGAGGATGAGATGTCATTGCATCTTATGAAACACTGAACTTACACTTAGCAGGTTTGGTCCCAGGTGACACATACTCTTAAATTAAACTCCAGTATAGGGGGAGCCACGCTACATGATTGGTTTCTTGATTGGTCAAATTCTTGTACTTCTCTCCCATATTTTCTAGCCATATTTCGTTGGAATATCTAGTTGGAGCGCAACAAGATCCTCTTTGACATTGGTCAGCCTTCTAAAAAGTTGGTCTCACGAAGGATACTTGGTAGCTTGGACTTCCCTCGGTCTAGAAGCATTCCTGCTAGATTACCACGCCTTACTATAGCCCTTGATGGGGGAAAAACAATAGGTTGGTTTGATGGAGCTGCACAGGAACGAAGTTTAAAAAGTGGTGTTGGAGGTGTTCTTAGGATGGATGAAGATACATAATTCAGTTTGACACTAAACTGTGGACCGGGTTCAAATAACAGAGCTGAGCTTTTGCCTCCATATTCAGGATCTACAAGTTTTCGGTGACACGAAAATTGTCATCGAGTGGTTAAATTAGAGAGGGAATCTTCATAATCTCAATTTACATTGTTGGAAAGAGAGGATTTTAGAACTAGTGAAAGGATTTATGTCTCTTAGTTTCACTCATATCTACATAGAATTCAATGAACAGGTGGATACACTTTCAAAAAGGGATATGGACCTTCAGGAGGGTAATGTATTTTACTCTCGAGTAGTGGATGGACACCATGGACCTTATTGTCGTATTGATTCACGATATTTTTTTATCTAGAGTTTATTGTTTGAAGACATTTTCTGCAGTCAGTGTTTTTACTTTTGTAGTTTTTTTGAAGAAGTTGGGGTGAATTAGTGTTTTGTTGTTATTTTTGTCTCCTTTAATTCTGGTTGTTGGGAGCATATATAATCATTTAAAAAAAATAAAAAACTTATTTACATTACATTATTTGTTTTTTACAAAAACAAAAACTTTGGATATAATGTGCATATGAATTCAATCAACTCATTGCTATATACATACCTTTTTTTTCTAGAAGAAAATTTTCTCTTTTATTATAATATGGTTTTGTAACCAAAAAGATATAGTTCAGTGCTATTACAAAAACGATATGTATTGATCCATCCATATCTAATTTTTCCCATAAACATAGGTCCATCCATATCTAATCGTTCCCATAATCATAGGTAAATAGATGTTCCTATCTATTTTATATCGCATCTGATCTAGCTAATAGACAATCGGTCAAAAAATTCATACAGAAAAAAGAGAAAAAAAAGCATAGAGTCCAATGCTTAATGATCAAGACTAAAAAAGTGTGATGCATTGAAGGGGACCCTCATGTCCATCTATCCAATGTTGATAAGTCAATATACCAATCAGACTTGATAGAGCTTTTTTGGACAACAAATATGCCTCCACATTTGTTTCCCTGCAAATATGTGAGAAGCTGATTTGAGTGAAGGCCTGGATGAGATCGATAATCATGTCTTTCCAGCATTCAAGTACAATGACTTGAAGCTGACCCTTGTTGTTTAACCAATCAATGATGATCTTTGAGTCCCCCAGCACATGTAGATCCAATATATTATGTATAGTAGCCAACAGGAGGGTATCCCACACGCCAAGGAGTTCAGCTTTGGTATTGGAACCAACTCCACAATTAAATGTCCAAGTAATCTTTGAATGGTCTAGCCTTTTGATCAGTCCACCAGCACCACAATGAAGTCCTTCATTTTGAAATGCACCATCAAACCAGGCATTGATTCCTCCCAGTGGTAAAGTAGGCTGGATGAACCGAGGAGTAGGAGTCCTCCTATCCCTATTAATCTCCAAATCGCCCAATATTCTGAAGCAAACAGATTTTATGGAGACAATTGTGTTTTCAAATATCACCATGTTGCGACCCAACCAAATATACCAGCAGACTAGTGCAGGGAGTTGTGATCATGTGGATTCCTCCATTGACCATTTCTCCAAACAAGCATGTAAAGTAGAGACCGTCCACATCGTCCGGAGATTTAGGACGAGAGTAACCCTATGTCAAACAATTTTAGTAAAATTACATTCCAAAAATACATGGTAGATAGATTCAGTGTTGTTGCGACATAGAGAACACATATCGGGTCCCTCCCAACCTCGACAAAGAAGAATGTCCCAGGTCAAAATCTTTTCATTTGCAGCTAGCCAAATAAATAATTTAATTTTCAAGGGAAGAGGCCAACGTCATAAATATCGCCTCCAACCTATACAGCTATGGTTCCAAAATGTGGATGATATAGCATTATATAAATTCTTCACAGTCATATTGCCAGATTGGTCACCTCCATTCCAATGTAAGGATTCTTCCTTTACGCTAAGATGTATCCCCGCTCCAAGAAGTGCAGAGCAGTAGTATTTCCATTCTAGAGCTATATCGCCTGCTAGATCCAAGTCAGTGTTATTTTTCCATTTTGTGCAAATAACCTTGTGTTCAGTAGTGTCCATGGCTTGGAAAATATAGAAAATTTGTTTCCCGTAAATAATTCAGTTGTCCAGGAGTAAGAAAAGGAGTGGACCCGAGACCCAGAATAGCATCCCTACCAATGTGTATAGAATGTCTCGATCTTGGTTTCCAACAAAGCCAGTGTTGTATAATATGAAGATTCTTCAGGAGAGATCTCCAAATCGGAGAGGCAATTGTGGGACAAGTAACTGTGTTTCTGAGCCAACTCGTGAGTGATAGAGGAGTGATATATTTTCCATAAATAACACAATGCCAAATCCCATCCTGAGTCAGAACTCTCCAAAGAGATTTTGTCGCCAGAGCTTGTTTGAATTGGAAAATATTGTGGAGTCCCCAACCGCCTACCGCTTTTGGTTTTGCAATGAGATCCCAGCGGCATAGATGAAGATTTTGTTTAGTGCTACCACCTGTCCAAAGAAAGGAGAACATCAACCGTCTGATCTTTTTTAATATAGATCATGGGATGGTATCCAGAGCCATCCAGTAGACAACTTGGCTTTCCAGGACTGATTTAATAAGTATGAATCTCCCCACCAATGTTAGCCATCTATTGCACCAGTGGGAAATTCTATTCTCAAATGTTTTTAGAATCTAGTGCCAATCAATCACTTTATAACAGTTTGGCTTAAGAAAGTAGCCCAGATATCTCAGTCCCTTTGAGATATCAAGAAATCAGAACGGGAAGATGTTCCTATATGACTCAATGTCTACCTCCGATGGTCCTGAGTAATGAAAGGTAGATTTGGTCTCATTTATCTGAAGTCTCGATGCACGACATAAGTAGTTTATAATAGTATTGATTTCTCACCATTCTTGAGGGTCAGCGCTGGTCACGATGAGAATATCATCCACAAAGAATAAATGCATTATCTTAACCAGTCTTGAAACCTTAATACCAGTAATTTTCCCAACAAGCTGACTTGACCTGAGTATAATGCTCAATCCTTCCATTGCCAATATAAATAAGAGTGGGGAAAGTGGGCATCCCTGTCGCAGACCTCTCTCATTTGAAAAGAAAGGTGTGGCTTCTCCATTAACCAGAACAACAATAGTTGCACTAGACACGCAACCCATGATCCATCTAGTAAAAGGAAGTCTGAAACCAAATTGCAACAGTATCAACCTAAGAAAGTCCCAATTGATACAATCAAAAGATTTTTTGAGGTCTAATTTTTAGATCAGGACTTGGAGATTTTTTTGTTTTATGTTGTGTAAGACTTCCTGTGCCGATCCAATCGCATCCAAAATATGGCAACCTTTGATAAAGCCCAATTGTTCACCCGACACGAGATGAGACAAGAAAGTTTTGATCCTATCGGCCAATAGTTTAGTAACTAGCTTGTAGCATAGATTACACAATGAAATAGGCATGAAGTCGCTAAAAGAGGTAGGATGATTTTTTGGGGGAATCAAGGTCAGGAAAGTAGAGTTTATAGCCCAATTGACTGTTCCTCTGAGTCTGGTATTTTCTGCCAGTTCCCAGAGATCATCACTAATCATATCAAAGAAGTGGAGATAAAATTCGGTTGTCCAGCCATTAGGGCCTGGTCTTTTATCTTTTTTGAATGTATTGAGAGCCTTCCAAATCTCTTCTTTTGTACAAGCCGCATACAGTTGTTCTTCCTTTCACAGATGATCTTAGGGAAGAGACCGATAATGGATGCTTGGTCTATATAGTTTGTAAGACCCTGATCTCGATAGGCGTTTTTGAAATAATTGAAGGTTGCATCTAAGAGTTTGTCCTGTCGAGTGATAGTATCTGTCATGTTTGGTTGTAGCTCCCAAATGTGCTTATGATTCCTCCCGTGACTTGCAAATTGATGAAAATACTTTGTATTTCGGTCTCCACAAGTGATCCAATTGGCTATGCTCTTTTGACGCCAATGTGCTTCCTCGATCAATAGAAGATTGTTATGTTCTGTCTCAAGATTCTTGATATGTTGTTCCAAATTTGTAGTTCCATATCCCCTGCCTACAGAGTTTTCCTGGATCAATGTTTGTATGTTGAGTTCCAGCTGTGAGAGTCGTTGTGTAGTCTTAGTAATCTGAAGTTGGGCCCAACTTTTAACTTTATGTTTTAAGTCTTTTAATTTACATGCAAGACGTCTCTAAATGTCCATCTCATGTTGATAGGATTGATCAGTTCAGACCTCTGCGACCAAGCACTCAAAATCGGGGTTCCTCAACCAACACAGATTAAACTTATATGGATATGTTGAGCAATGTGAGTAAGAATCCCACTGAAGTATGATGGGAGCATGATCCGATATGAAAGGATACGCGACCCAGGTTCTATATCTATCTGAATGTTGAAGAAGAGTATTAGATAAAAAGAATCGGTCCAATCGCTTTAAAATGCTCTCTAAACCAGTCCTGTCATTTCTCCAAGTGGGAACCACCACGGCCGGTAATAAATCCACCAAGTTGTTTTGTTGGAAGATATCTTTAAACTGTAAAGCCATTGCATCGGGTAAAGTTGTGCCTCCCCAGATATCAGAAGGTGATAGAGTGAAATTGAAATCCCCCACCACAATAAGATTAGGTTTAGCTAGTAGACCTGTTGCCATAAATTTAGACCAGAAAGTAAGCCTATCAGTACAAGGTCCATATACATTGAGGAGGTTGACCTGTCGCTTGTTAGCACAATAGGTACCTGTCAAAAAAATGCCGCCACAACATAAGAAAGGCTCCAGTTCAAATAAAACAGGATCCCAAGCCACGAGTAACCCACCTTATTTGCCCATAGAGTTAACTACACTAACAAACCAATGTGGCTTTAATCCGCTGATGAAATCTCGAGAACATTGTTCATCCACTAAAGTTTCTTGAAGAAAAATAATTATAGGATGGGTATTATCAATCAATTGCCGAAGAGCGACGTTTTTCAGGGCAACTCCAACCCCTCAAATATTTAGGGAAAGAAGAAGCACAGACGAGACCTGGCCAGGGATTTAATGCCTCTAAGCACCCCAAGGTCAAAAGTGTCAGTGGAAGTAACAGTCGGTAGAGTAACAAAAGTACATGATTTTCTCTGAGCACTGTGAGTTTTTATAGGCGAGGTTTCAAGTCCTAAACCTCGAGACCAAGAGAAATCCTTCCTAGCAGAGTCAGACGAGAAGTCACAATGAGAAGTGGATGGTAGGTCTCGAATATAGTTAATAGGTGACTTGTCGAGATAGGTTGGAATAGGAACCAGGTGCAACATCTCCACAGGTGTAGGAAATGAGTGTGAGAGCCCAGTGTTGGATAGTCCATGAGCCAAGGAGGGAGAAAGCGACAATTCAGTCCTAGCGGGCCTACTATCAACCAATGAAAGGGGAGCAAAAGAACAATTAATCGGGGCGGTAAGAAGGTTAGGGTTAGAAGATACAATGTCCCCACCAGTGTCTTGGGGTAGTGACTGAGTCAAGTCCTCAATTACATGAGAAAAAAGAGAAGTAAGGATAGTCTTAGGTGACTCATGAACCATAGAGGGTAAAGGATAGGGCGAGTTTTGCAGAGAAGAAGAGACGGTTTGTTGGGACCCCATCCCTGCGAGTACAAAAGAATCTAGCAGTTGTCTTTCCCATGAAGTAAGAGTATAGTAAAGAGTAGGGCAATGCTCTTTTATCTTACCAGCGAGTGAGGATGAAGAAGTTGGTTGTCAGGTATCAATGTCCAATAGGTCTTCAGTCTCCATGTCCAATGTGTCTTCATTCCCTGGAAAAAATGAGTAAACACCCGGAGAGTATTCCCTAGCAAGTTTGCGTAGGTAGGATCCTTCGAATTCCTCCTCTTCTAGTGCTCCTGTACAGTCCCACTAGAGATGTCTCGTTTGATGAAAGTAGGAACAATGAAAGGGAATACCAAGGTAGCCCAATCGTTGTGTCACCGAGCGGCCATGCCAGAAAATCTCCAAAAGACTCTAGTGATCGAGCATGGATATCCATCTCGACCATTATCCTCGCCATTTTCCTGTTGGGACTCTTTAAGAGTTTTGGGTCCAGGCAGATGAAGTGCCCAAGTTCGTTACCAATGGCCTCAACAACCTTTTCAGTCCAGTGTTGTAGAGGAGCCTCGACAATAGAACCCTAAGGTGTCGTAATCGAAAATACTCTGAAGCAAGGTCAAATGATACCCGCCACCTTTTGAGCATAATACTCTATCCACTGATGGTCCAAAAGGTATCAAGGATGAGCTGTGAATCCTCTGGCGATTTGAAGATAAAGTTGAACCAATCAAAGGATACAGTAACATCCTCCGGCACATAACCTAGAATAGCTAACTATTTATCCAATATCCAGTCAGGGAGGGAGTCTTGACAAGGGAAGCGATAAGAAAACATGCCAACAAGACCGCAGAGTGAGAGGCAGGCTCTTTCCTCTAAACCAACGTCCGAACCCATGATGAGTCGTCGCTTTTTCTTGTTTGGCTTCCACAGTCTTTTGATACCCGTGTGTTTGGGTATCCACTTCAAAGTATTATGTGAGCGCTCTCGAGGACCCTTAAGATGTTGTATACCAGGGCATCTGAGGGAAGAGACCAGTCCAGGTAATGAAGGTGATGGCGGGAGGGATGCAGAGGCAGATGGATGAGGGGTAACGATAGTCGGAGAGGCTAAGTGTTCTACCACCTTTGGGAGAGTAGAAGGGAGGGAAGAAGCAAGAGTATGGTGCACGTCCAATGAGGTGAAGAGTCTGGCACTCTTCCAGAGGGCCTTGTCAGCCGCACTCATAAGTGCGCTGACCTCAGCCTCCATTGGAAGGTGTTGGAAGGTCCCTCCCGTAGATGCCACCTCACACAAGTAGGACAAGGAGCAGGCTCTAGTGTGATCTCCCCTGTGAAAGGTTAATAAATAATTTTAAACTGTCAAATCTGCAGGTTTGGTGTTAGTCCACTAGGTAGGTAAATCCGTCTAGAGATAAATGATGTATAGTAAGTGGCAGAGTAGTTCAGGTAGGCAGTAAATAACCAATCGTCAGGCCAGTGATATGACGCCTGCTCCAAAACCAAAGAGCACCAGGTGGATGAGCCTAAAGAGATATGTGAAACGGCGGATCAGGATCCAATGACTAGTGAAGGGTAGCAATATATATAATAGACAGGTGTTTCACCATTTTGTAGCCAAGTAGGTCACCTCGAACTCCCTGTACCGTCGATAAATACGGTATCTTCGCCATTAAAGTCAAGCTCCTTTCGCCATTAAAACCGCCATTACTCACTATATACATACCTTACGCAGGTATAATCAATTTGTTTCATATGGGATGACTATTAATTGCGAAGATAAATTAAATTATGTTAGTTTTATATGATTGTAGTCTTCAAATAGATGTTTGAATTTTATTAATATTTACATTTAATTATGCACTATAAACTTCATCCACTCTACAACACTCCATTTACATCTCATTTTACTTTCATCTTCAAGGTTACTTTGTATTTACTAAACTTCATCCACTCTACAACACTCCATTTACATCTATTTTTACTTTCATCTTCAAGGTTACTTTGTATTTACCTTTTAAAAATATAAAAGGTAAATTATTTTAAATATTTGTAAATATGATAAAAAAAAATTAAAACAGTCCACGTCTATTACCAATATTATAGCGTTATAAAGTACCAAATTTGTACGTTATTCTCTATGACAATTTTTACTTTGGAGTTATCTTCAATATTCTCAATACATTATATTTTAATATCATTATAGCAACGGCATAGTATATAGCATTAGACTATCTCTTAGACGATCTATTACTTCAAACGTTGAACACATTTTTTATTTTTTTTCAAGTTTAACAGTGTAATGTCAAATTCCATTTTTTTATTTTTTACAATTATTTAAATTATTTATTTAAACTATTTTTGATTGATTGTTAAATTGAATTTTTTTATAAATATTTTTAATTGAATTGATTGATTTAATATTAAATACATTAACATACATATAATGATATCATTAGTAAACTGTATAACATACATATATAATGTAAAATAACACTTTAACATATAATATACAGTCAGTTATATTGTAAATATTATTTATAATTTATTTATTTATTTTTCTGGTAAATCTTCTAATTTATTATATTAAGAGTTTAAGTGTATTATAATAATAATAATAATAATATATTTTTAAGGTCATGATCAAGTAAAACATCAAATTCGTGTATGAGATCTTCTTGTTTGTGAGACACATGACACATGAACCCCTTCGAACAACAATTTGATAGAGGTATACATACCCTAACCCTTGGTATATAAACAACTAATATATTTAGTTAATTAATAACACCATATGATACACTTTACATCAGTAAAAGCTTTAAATATTATATAAAAAACTAAAACCAAATGTCACTTGACTTCAGACTTTTAGAATAAGTTAATATATTTTGAAAAAAAATGGAGTTTTGTAAACTAGTTGTGTATTCTTTTGCCTCTGCACAAATGTTTGCCTTTGTCCTTGCCCAGTATGAGCTTCAGCCACCTATAGAGGGAGAGAAATATCCAATATGCTATGCAAAATTTAATGATGTAGTCTGCGATGTATATTGTGTTTGATCTAAATTTGAATGTAGTAAGTTTGTTTTCGTTGTTAATCCCCTCTAGAGGGAGAGCAATATCCAATCTGCTATGTAACATTTAATAATGCAATCAATAATGCATAAATTCTTGGATTTGAATATGAATGTAACAAGTTTGCCTTTGTTGATATTAGTTCTCTATAAAGGGAAAGCAATATTCAATCTACTATGCAACATTTAATGAAACACCCGATAATATATAGATTGTTGGATCTGGATTTAAATGTACTAAGGTGGATATTGACAACCACACTAGAAATACACCATAAAGAGAGCCCTTTATTAATGTGTTACTTAAAAATAAATCAATGAAGAATGTGAATTATTAACTAATGCATAGTAATTCTAAGTCAATGAAAAAGGTGAATTATTAACTAAGCATAGTAATCCTAAATATTTTTCTGAAATCATTGAGATATTCTTTTTCGAAAAATTTCCTCTAGTTTTTTTTAATGAGTTATCGTTGCTTGCATTTGTTTCATGTGTTTTGACGAGTAATCTAGAACTCTTTGTTTGTATGAACCTTTAGTCAAAAGAAAGTTCAAAATTTTGTGAGTGCTTGAGATCTGTTGGTCTTAAATCACGAGATGTTTTGATAAAAAAGAAGTCTTAAAACCTTCTTAATATTCTTCTTTCTCTAAAACAATTTATAATTTTTCTTTCCATAAAATAAGAAAAGCATTTATATTTTTTGTAATTGTATCTTTTTATGAATATTTTTTTAATATAATAATAATTAAACATCAAATTAATATATTAAATTTTCTTATTTACAAAATAAGTAGTACAACATATAATCTTTAAAAGAATACACATAATTTTAATTCTTAAACTCATTTAAATTAATTAAATAATTGAAAACATAAAATAATTATATTAATAATTTAAAATAATTGAAAAAATTATATATATAATCTTTAAAAGAATATACATAATTTTAATTTTTAAATTCATTTAAATTAATTAAATAATTGAAAACATAAAATAATTATATTAATAATTTAAAATAATTGAAAAAATCATATATATGAAACATGACAATTTTCATTTCATTTTTTTATACATGATAATATATCAAATATACAATTTTTTTAATTTATGATTTGAATATTATGGTACTAATTAAGTTTTATCTTAGTTTCAGTTTCCATACAATTGTAATGTTCTTCTTACAAACATTTAAATATTTAATTTCTTACTAGTTTATGTTATGAAAGTATTGAAAAAGACTTATGTGGAACTATATCATCATAAACATTGATGATGATATTTTTATAATTTTATTTTTTTAATTTATTTAAATAACAAGAAACAAACTAATTAGAGAATGAGGCAAGGAGTTGTTGAGTACTTGTGAAATGAGTTATTGAGTACAAGCATGCCTATAGAATGCAAACTTCCATATGTTTAAGCATTCTCCAGAGTAGTAGGAAATTTATTTAAATTGCAGTGGGAATTGAACGTGGGTGGGGGGGATAACACCACGCAGCACAAACCATTCATGCTAGACCCAATTGACACTTTGTTTCTCTTCTATTTCCAAATAGATTTAATTAATCAACAAACGAAGTTTGGAATTAAAGTGTTCTTGATTAGAAATATAAAGGCCTAGATATACACAATAAACATGTTGTTGACTCAGTTATATATGTTAAACATTTATGTGTATTGTTCTTTTTTCAAAAACAAATGCTAAAAAATATATAAGAATACCTCTTGAGTAGCATACATTATGGCAAGTAAAAATATTGATGTTTTTAATCTTTAACTAAATCAAAACTATGATAACAAAAGAAGAGTTCATAACCAAGGAACTATTCAATACAAAATATGTTGTAGAGATAATAATAATATATAAGAGTAAAACAAAGACTCGGGGTTTAACACAATATAATGAGATATTAAAACTTGAGTTCCACCTCAAGAAATATCATGATAATATCTTGGTAATCATTTAAGAGAGACCCCATGATGCAAGAGCATTGTTGGCAAGCCCACGGAGCAAGAGCTATCAACGTCTGGGAATCTGTACGGGAGCTCAATGCTGGCAGTCACATCAGATATTTTGAAGCCCGCCTTAACGCTGAATTTTATCTTTTGAGGCACACTTGAACCTAGTGCCAGAATTACCCTTTGAGGCACGTTTGGATAATCGCAATCGGAGCGGGAATTTCCATTACGGCTCTGGAATGCTACTGGTCTAGATAGTCGTTAGGTTAAGTTATAGAGTAGACAAGTAGCCAAGGGGGACCCTAAGAGCCCTCTGAGATAAATAGAGGTTTTGTACGCCCAAATGAGGCTAGTTAGCAAGGAGTTAGCAAGTAGATTTTGAAGCTACAAGTTAGGAGGAGGTTTTTTTCTTAGTTTTCGTTTTGATCACGGTTGTAACCATTTTTTCACTTATGAATATATAAGAGGGAAAATTTACCCAATGCATGGAGTGAACATTGTTTGCAATTCCCTGTTATTGTGTTTCCACGAATGAGTGAATGAATTCGCTATGAGAAAATGGAATTGTGAATGCTAAGATAAGTTTCAATTGTTTCTCTTCTGTTGGAGTGGTGCAAGGTGTGCACACAGAACGCAAGGAGTGTGTTAATGAGGTATGTTACGATTCTGAAGCTTAGAAGAGATAACACAAAACTTTTCCCTTTGCAAGGAGTGCAAAGAGACTGGTGCAAGACGTGCACAGTCATCCGCAAGGATTCAAAACTTTGTGTAAAGATCTGGTGCAAGGTGTGCACAGACCCGAGATTCGATTAAGTGTCGAAGAGAGTTTGCAAGGAATTGAAGAATCAAAGGAAAAGAACGCCGGAAGGGCGAGGGGAAATTCTCTTCGAGAAATCCTTTGGATTCTGAGTTATCGAAATCCCTGGAGCGCAAGGAGTGCGCGGGAGGTCGAAGTCTTTACAGGACCAAGCTCAGGAGAGTTGGCGCCAAGACATTTGGCTGGGACTCATTGTGGAACTGAATGGACAATGGAGAGCCTGCGAGGAGGAAGTGCGGTAGCCGTAGGCCGTTGGATCAAGTGAAGTCGTGAGGAGGATAATGGCGTGAGTTATTCAATTCTCAAAGCTCAGGAGGGATAGGAGTCACTGATCCAAGGGGGATCTGGACCGTTAGTCCATTTCATGATATCAGGTATCACGAGTTGGGAGGACAAAGGTCCTTGAATTCCAAAACCCCGAAACTTGAAATCGTGATTCGCGAAGACGAGATCTGAGCCATCAGATCGTGGGAAGATTAAGACCATCAGATTGAGGCTCTGAAATATCGATGTTTTGGCAATCGGGAGAATGAGTGAGTGAACTTCGTGAAGTACGAAGTCGCGAAACGTGAAATGTCGACTTGATCGCAACCGTCGGTCAAGGGAAGATCTGGACCGTAGATCCCAAACCATCGCGATTTCAACTTTCGTGACTTGGAGGAGTCGAGGAGTTTTTGCACCAGAAGCCTAGAAGTCGCGAAACGTGACGCACCTTTTGGGCTAAGCCCCTGGTCGTGCCTGCAGTCACGTGGAGTGGAGGCTCGTGCCTAGTGTTGGTTTGCGCAGGAAAAACACAGACAAGGAGCCATGGATTTAGTGTTAAAGGTTCCAGTTGGGAATCAGGAGAGCCATTTTGGCTCCTGAGTCAAAGATCTTGACCGAGAGGTCGCGCAACCCTTAGGAGATATAGGGGGTTTGCATCAAGTGGTATTAGAGCGTAAATTCTTCGTCTGTAGACTTCAGGCGAAAGAGAAAGAGAAAAGGAGGAGACAGAGAACTCGAAGTTGTACTCCGTGTGCGACAGACAGTCAACACAATGCCGCCGAGGAGACAAGGAGAGGCACCTTTAGCCAACCGTGTTGTAGAGAGGGAGATGCGAGAGCTTCACGTAAGATTGGAAACAATGGAAGCAACACAGAGAAGAGCACCTGATGCGGGAGACGTCAGTGATGCAGAAAGTGAAGAGGTTGAGGTTGAAGAAACTGTAGGAGAGGATGCTACAGAAGCACGCTTGTTGAGAGCAGTTACCAGGTTGGGAGGCAGAGCTAAGATAGAGGTTCCCATGTATGAGGGAAATTTAGATGCTGAAGAACTGTTGGATTGGATAAGATCCATGGACAAGCATTTCAACTATGAAGATGTCGATGAAGAGAGAAAGGTGAAACATGCAGTCATCGGGCTAAAAGGGCATGCAACAATGTGGTGGGACGAACCGCAGACTGAGAGGAAAAGTAAAGGAAAACAGAGGATAAATATTTGAGATAGAATGGTAGCCAAGTTGAAGGCTAAGTTCATACCCAAGGACTATCAGATCAATATGTTCAGGAAGTTGCAGAACATGAGATAGAAGGGGATGACGGTTAAGGAGTACACCGAGGAGTTCTATAGGTTGAACATCAAAACTGGACAAAGGGAGAAAGATGAAGAAAAGGTTTCCAGATATATAAATGGCTTGAGATATGAAATCCAGGATGAGTTCAACATGATGTCAGTCAGAATCGTGGAGGATGCTTATTAGTTTGCACGGAAGGAAGAGGAGAAGCTGGCTAGAAAACAAAACCAGCGAGGAAGGGGTAAGAGTCTAGCCCCAACCAAAAACAAGGGGGTTACCCATGACAAAGCGCACAAGTCTAAGGACGAGGCTGAGAAACCACACAGTCACTCGAAACGAGGAGGAAGTTCCAGAGGAAGACAGGACAGTGGAAGAAACCCTTCTAGAGGTAGAGGCAGAGGAGGAATAAGGTGTTATGCCTATGGAAAGATATGGCACATGTCTTGGGAATGCCCCGAGAAGAATAAGGAAGGAGAAGAAGCTCACATTTCAGAAGCACAGCGAAGAGATGTTGAAGCAGAAAGATCAGAGGATGGAGCATCCTTGATGTTGAAAAAAGTTCTCTTAAAACCAGAGGCAGAAATTGAAAAGCCAGTGCAGAGTAACAGTCTCTTCAGGACAGCTTGCAAGACAAAGGACAGAGTATGCAAGGTGATTGTTGACAGTGGGAGCACTGACAACCTAGTATCCACAGAGATGGTGGAGAAATTGGAGCTGAAGACAACTGCACACCCAAAGCCATACAAGGTCTCATGGTTGCAAAAAGGACACCAGGTAACGATTACTAAACAATGCCTGGTTGAAATTAAGATAGGAGGTTATAAAGATGAAATCCTATGTGATGTAATTCCCATGGACGTATGCCATATTCTGTTGGGAAGACCGTGGAAGTTTGACATAAATGTCATTCATGATGGGAGGAAAAATACATATACATTGGAGAAGAATGGTAGAACACATATGTTGCTGCCAATAGAGGAGAAGAGAGTGAAAGAAGAAGCCAACACAAGCATACTTCTCATGAGTGGGAAGGAACTCCTGAAAGAAGTCAAGGAAGAACAGGAGATGCAGTTTGTTGTGGTAAGGAAACCCAAAGTTATCCTTACAAGTACATCGATGGATGATTTTCCAGAGGAAGTTCAGGAGCTATTGGATAATTTCGTTGATATAGTGGTGGACGAGTTGCCAAACTCATTACCACCCATTAGGAGTATCAGTCATCATATCGACTTGATACCAAGAGCAAGTCTTCCAAATAAAGCAACATACAAATTAACAACTCGAGAGAATGAGGAGGTGAAGAACCAAGTCCAAGAGTTGCTAGACAAGGGTTTGGTCAGAGAGAGTTTGAGCCCATGCGCAGTACCAACCATGTTGAGCCCAAAGAAGGATGGAGGATGGAGAATTTGTACAGACTCGAGAGCCATTAACAAGATCACCATCAGGTATAGATTTCCTTTACCAAGAATGGATGATTTAATGGATTACTTAAGTGGAGAAAACTTCTTCTCTAAGATAGATTTGAAAAGTGGATATCACCAGATCAGGATGAGAGAAGGTGATGAATGGAAAACAACCTTTAAATCAAATGAAGGTTTGTATGAGTGGCTTGTTATGCCATTTTGATCAACAAATGCCCCGAGCACTTTTATGAGGCTGATGAACGAAATTCTGAAAGATTTCATTGGAAAATTTGTAGTTGTATATCTGGATGATATACTGATCTTTAACAAGACCAAAGAGGAGTATTTGAGGCACCTAACATTAGTGATGAGGAGGCTACAATAGGAGAAGCTATTGATAAATCTAAAGAAGACCTCTTTTATGAAGACATAACTCATTTACTTGGGTTTTGTGATCTCTTCAAATGAATTGAAGATGGATCCAGAGAAGGTGAAAGCGATCAGAGAATGGTCATCACCAAGAAGCATGTTTGAGGTAAGGAGCTTTCATGGATTAACAAAGTTTTTATAGGAAGTTCATTAGAGATTTCAGTGGAACTTGTGCACCAATGATGGATACAGTGAAGAAGAAGAACAAGTCATTTATATGGACAGAGGAAGCCGAGAGGAGCTTCAATATACTGAAGGAGAAGATAACAGAATGACCGATTATGGTCTTGCCGAATTTTGAAAAGACATTTCAGGTAAGATGTGATGCAAGTGGAGTTGCAATAGGAGCAGTTTTGAGTCAGGATAACAGACATGTTGCCTATTTCAGTGAGAAGCTGAATGAGACCAAAAGGAAGTACTCCACATATGACAAGGAATTTTATGCCATAATTCAAGCCTTAAAGAAATGGAGGCATTATCTTGTCCCACAAGAATTTGTCTTGTATAGCGATAACCAAGCTTTACAATTCATAACCAGACAAGAAAAATTGAATCAGAGGCATGCAAAATGGGTTGAATTTATGCAAAATTTTACTTTTGTAATAAAACATATTGTTGTGAATGCTAACAAGGTTGTTGATGCATTAAGCAAGAGATTTTTAATTCTGCGGGAATTCCAGGTGAAGACCTTGGGGTTTGAACACCTTAAGGATATGTGTTGTGATGATACAAACTTCAAGGAAGCATATGAAGCATGCACAAACCCTGTGTTGAGGGATAGAAGTCAATGGACATAGTACATGATTCAATAAGGACTGTTGTTTAGCGGAAATCAGTTGTGCATACCAAAATGCTCAATGAGGGATAATATTTTGAAGGAGAAGCATAGTGGAGGATTGGTTGGACATTTCGGCCATGATAAAATGTTTGCACAGTTGAGCAGTTCATACTATTGGTCAGGTATGAGAACAGAGGTGATAAAATTTGTGAACAAATGTAGAATCTGCCAACATGCAAAGGGAAAAAGACAGAACACTGGATTGTATCAACCATTGCCAATACCAGAGAGTCCTTGGGATGCAATAAGCATGGATTTTGTGTTGGGGTTGCCAAGAACACAAAGGGGATTCGATTCCATATTTGTGGTGGTGGATAGGTTTTCAAAGATGGCACATTTCATCCCATGCCAGAAGACCAGTGATGCAACACATGTTGCAAATCTGTTTTTCAAGGAAGTGGTTAGACTTCACGGCCTACCCAGGAGCATTGTCTCGGACAGAGATACAAAAATTTTTGGTCACTTTTGGAGGACGTTGTGGAAGAAGATGGGGACATATTTGTCCTTCAGCTTAGCTTATCACCCTCAGATGGATGGGCAGACTGAGGTGGTAAATAAAAGTTTGGGAAATTTATTGAGGAGTTTGGTCACTTAGCATCATAATCAATGGGATCAGATTCTGCCACAAGCAAAACTTGCATACAATGACTCATCAAACAAGAGCACTGGAAAGAGCCCATTCCAAATACTATATGGAATGCAACCAAGGGGAGTATCTGAGTTGAGAGACTTGGAACAAGGTGAGATCAGGAGGCTGGAGCAGAAGATTTTGCTGCTGAAATGCAGAAACTCTGTAGCCAGATCAGAGGACAGTTGCAGAGTTCTAACCAGAAATACAAGGACAGAGCTGATAAACACCGCAGGGAACTTCAATTTGAAGTAGGGGATTAGGTTTTGGCACATCTCAGGAAGGAGAGGTTCCCTAGGGGAACATATAACGAGTTAAAGATGAAGAAGATAGGACCATGTAAGATCTTGAGGAAGTTTGATGCAAACGCCTATGAGATTGCGCTTCCAGATGGTGTGGGCATATCGCCCATATTCAATGTTTCAAATGTGTATCCTTATAGGAAAGATGAAACAGAAGGGTCAAAAGAGCAAGAAAAGATTCAGTGGGAGAAACAAATGCTTGTGGTAGAAAAACCACAGATGGAGAAAATTGTTGATCAGAGGATTGGCAAGAAGACCAGAAGGAAGACTTATTTTGAGTATCTGGTCAAATGGAAGGGACACCCAATAGAATATGCCAATTGGGAAAATGAAGTTGCTATCCAGAAGCATAGAAAGTCAGTACAGGAGCTCATGGACAGGAGTCCATGAATTTTTTTCAAGGGGAGTATGATGCAGGAGCATCGTTGGCAAGCACACGGAGCAAGAGATATCAACGTCTGTAAATCTGTACGGGAGCTCAACGCTGGCAGTCACAACAGATGTTTTGAATCTTGCCTTAACTCAGTGCTGGATTTTATCTTTCGAGGCACACTTGAACCCAGTGTTGGAATTACCCTTTGAGGCACGTTTGGATAATCACAATCAGAGAGGGAATTTCCATTACGGCTCTGGAATGCGACTAGTCTATGTTGAACAACTGAGAGCGGGGGGGTGAATCAGTTGTCTCCGTGCTTAAACAATTATACTTCTTTTAAACTCTTTGCAGAAACACTGAATGATGATCACATTAATGCAGGGAAATAAACAATGGCTCGTTCAGCATCAGTCATACATATATGAGAAACACAGAGACAGATATTTCCCGAGGAAACCCATACAAGGTAAAAACCTCTTTTTCTTTATATGATAAGTAAGTTACATTCTTTACATTATCATACATATGAGCACCAACTCATAATGAGGCTACAACCTCTGTTTTGCAAGCTGCTACTTGCTGAGAGCACCTACTCTCTGTTTTCTCTAACACCCACTAGAAGGAAGCACCAACTCCCTGGTTTCTCTAGCACCAACTAGAAGGAAGCACCAACTCCCTGAGTGTTTCCAGCACCAACTGGATGGAAGCACCAACTTCCAATCATATAGGCACCAACCTGTATAACAGAGAACAAGAGTTCTCCCTTGCACCACCCTGCCACCCTGGTTTCTCTAGCTACAACCAGATGGAAGCTACAACTCCCTGTGTTCAAGCATCCACTTGAAACTCTGAGGACAACAGTCCTCCCTAGCACCTCCCAACCTCCCTGAAATATAAATCTTTGCTACTGAAACTTATTACAGTGATATTATGTTCAGCAATGCCTTACCAGACTCATCAATGTTCTGTTGCATCTCGTTGCTCTGTCTGCCACACTGCCTTTCTGCACACATCACTTGCGTTGTTTGTTCTTCTGCGTTTTATCCTCTGTGCGCCATGTCCATTCACTGCACAGTTCCTCTTCTCTCCCCTTCAGCTGTTGCACTCTCCTCCTTCTTTACGCATGAATCACCTTCAACAACAGCAACCAACACAACTCCAACAGCAACAGCAACCTCTTCTCTTCTCTGTACCATCTACTTATAGTTTATGTGCACCTTGTGCATGCAATGTGCGCAAATCCTCTGCATACTCACACCGCACCGATATACTCCACCTCTCGAGTGCTATGCCTGATCATCATGGTAACTCTTCATCTTCTCTGGCAGTTTTCCCACGCGTTCAACATCACTGGGTGTTATGTTGAGATTCCTTTTTCTCTCTGGCAGTTGAGACTCTTTGTCTTCTCTATTACAGTCGAGCTCATCCAGAATAGCCAACCTTGCACAATATGTCTCATTTTCTTTTATGCACACCTCCCTGACGGTTCCACTTCGCCTTCCCTTAGGCAAAATAAGGACACCTGTCCTAGTAACTGAAACACTAACTGATTTGCAATCATGAGTCTGTTTCACTAACAGAATCCAAACTCAGTAGTTAACTGTGAGAGAGAACAGTAACCCTCCGATCAATACTTGATCCAACAGTTCAGATCCAATCGAGATTTCACACATCACAATTTTGGCATTCTTGGCGTTCATAGTTTTTGTTACTTACAAACCACGATCCCCGAAACTCCGTGAAGAAGTCAGATCAACGGGCCAGATCATTTCTTGATCTGACGGTTCAGATTCAATCGTGAAATTGGCTCCAAACTCAGTAGTTAACTGTGAGAGAGAACAGTAACCCTCCGATCAATACTTGATCCAATGGTTCAGATCCAATCGAGATTTCACACATCGCGATTTCGGCATTCTTGGCGTTCATAGTTTTTGTTACTTACAAATCCCGATCCCCGAAACTCCGTGAAGAAGTCAGATCAACGGTCCAGATCATTTCTTGATCTGACGGTTCAGATTCAATCGTGATTTCGCATATCGCGAAATCGACATCTTGTTCCATTATGTTCTTTGCCTCTCTATGTCGCGATTCGCGAAACTCCGATATGGAGTTTGATCAACGGTCCAGGTCTGATCTTGACTTGACGGCTACGATTGAATCGCGATTTCGCTTATCGCGATTTCGCATTTCTTGTTGCATTTGTTTCTTTTCCTTTTGAATTCGCGATCCCCAAAACTCCGACAAGAAGTTAAATCAACAGTCCAGATATGATCTCTATTCAGTGGCTGTGATTAAATCGCGATATCGCATATCGCAATTTCGACATCCTTGATGTCAAGTGTCCTTGTCACTTCAAAGTCCCGATTCATGAAACTCCGATAAGGAGTTAAATCAACGGTCCAGATCTGATCTCTATTCAACGGCTGCGATTAAATCGCGAAATCGCATATCGCGATTTCGGGGTTCTTGTTGTCAAGTGTTTTTGTCACTTCAAAGTCTCGATTCACGAAACTCCGATAAGGAGTTAAATCAACGGTCCAGATCTGATCTCTATTCAGCGGCTGCGATTAAATCGTGAATTCGCATATCGCGATTTCGGGGTTCTTGTTGTCAAGTGTTTTTGTCACTTCAAAGTCCCGATTCACGAAACTCCGATAAGGAGTTAAGTCAACGGTCCAGATCTGATCCCTATTCAGCGGCTGCGATTAAATCGTGAATTCGCATATCGCGATTACGCCCGCTTCTCCTTGCACTTTAAAGACCGTGCAGGTTCTCCTCGATCCAACGATGGTCGGACCCTCCGCTCGGATCTGACGACTGAGATCTATCTCCCTCTTCAACGATCAGAGATTCTTCTCAAACTTTCGCTCATTCGCTGCCTTCGATAATTCACTGCTTTCGATCATTCACCTCTCTGAACTTATCTTATGTTTGTCTGTCGATTACAAACTTGTTGTTCTCATGTCATCTTCACTGTTTCCATCACTCTAAACTTATCTTATGTTTGCATGTCGATTACAAACTTGTTGTTCTCATGTCATCTTCACTGTTGCCATCACTCTGAACTTATCTTATGTTTGTCTGTCGATTACAAACTTGTTGTTCTCATGTCATCTTCATTGTTGCCATCAATGACAAGCATTCGTTGTCTGTTAATTGTCTGTTAAATATTTGCCAACAATCTCCCCCTTTGGCATTGATGGCAACACAAGCACCCACATGTATTCAGATCTTCTCTCCTACTCTTTTCTCTCCCTTTGACATCAATGTCAAAGAAGAACCATTCTTCCCCTGATCTGTTATAAAACCTGCTCCCCCTGTCAACTATAAGCATCTTGGAAATACACCAGATATTCAATAAGTACTCCCCCTGACGGGATGGACTCTCTCATTTAGGCCTGCAGAATATTTGTATCTAAACCAAAGTCTTCTTTTTCTGATTCTTAGACCTGTTCATCTTCATCTTCCGCTGTATCCTCTGTAGAATACTTAAAATTGCTCACCTCTCTTACTCGAACTTCTTTGTCAATCGTCTCATGTGTGGATGACTCCCCCTGTCACTGTTATCTGGTCTGCTATGCATCATCTTTTTCCGTCATTCTGCTCTGCTTCTGCTCTTTCTGTTATTCTTCTCTTCTTATGCTCTGCGTTTCATCTCACTCTGCACATTTGCTAAATCTCATGCTACGCATTCTCTGTTTTTTCCTTTGTTCTTAAAGGTTAACTTTCCTTGACAAGGTCTTTCCTCTTGTTGTCTCTACAGGATGTCATGTACATCAAAATGTTGTTATCCTACTAGAACATTGTGCAATTGTAGCTTGTACTTTTTAAAGAGCCCTTGGATCTCCCCATTGAATTTCATCGATCTCTATTACTGTAGTTTTCATTTTTCTTCCATGATGCATTCAATCCAGGGCTTTTATGTCCATATTCAATCACAAGAAAAAACTGCTACACCCACTCTCACGCCTGCTTTTCTTTCTCACAAATGAAGGACCTATATCAGGTTTCTTGGGAGCACTGATTTCTACCTTGTTGAGTCCAATACCGGATTTGTCATTTGGTGATCTCTAGCTATCCAAGACCTTGTCCAGAGTCATGGATCTACTCAAGAACTTGATTTGGGTGTCTGCCTTCTCAACCTTCAAGACTTATGCTTCATGTTTATGACTCTTCTCCTACCTCTTTCGTGGGATAAATGTTAAATGAGCATTCTTTTATTGTATCTGGATCTTCTTCTTTACTTGCAGGGGAGGATTCAACATCAACATTATTGTTTGTTCTTATACTGTTATTCACCATTTGTCCAGAGTTTACCTTCCCCTTACATTCTTTGGATGTGAGCACATCTTCACTGCCTCTGTCACACTTTTGACTTGAACTGAGCGATTTATGTTTCAGACCATCCACAAGCAGTACGTACTGGGCATCTCCTTTGTCATTACTCAAACTCATCATCCCTCTATCCTTGATTTTGCCTGGTTCATCATTTTCAAGGATCACATTTCCTGTTTTGCTTTTACTTATGGACAATAGTTTATCCTTGTCTCCAGTCACGTGCTTGGAACATCCACTGTCTATATTTCCAGACGCCTTTTGTTTTTGAGTTGAAAGTGCTTGACCACATTTTTCACTATCTTTCCCCTTCCATGTGCTGGTCTTTCTATCTAAGAACTTTATTCTTGGATCTGCTTTGTAATTCTTGAGATGGCAGTTTGCAACTTTGTGGCCAAAGTTGTGACAGTTATAGCATTCAATCTCATTGTTCAATAGCTCAAAGTTGTTGTTGCAGGGTTGTCTACTCGTTGATTGTTTATTAATCCTTGACCTCCTCAGTTGCATGTCTCTAGACTTAATTTGGCAATTTGCAATATGTGATGGTTTGTTACATTGTTGTATCATTCTTTGTTGTGGCAGAAATTTATTCCTTGGAAATCTTAATTGCTCACGTCTAATTCTTAAGGAACAATTTACAGCTTTGTGACCAAAATTAGAACAGTAGAAACAGTATCCATAGAAAAAATCTTTGTACCTGGAAAATGATTGTCTTCTTTGAGCAAATCGATTTCTTTCATGTTGATGATGTCTTTGAGCAGGGAGTGCATTATTTCTTTGTTCTATAGATTCAGTCCTGGCACTTTTTCCTTTACTTGTCCTGGGTGGCTGGTTGTCTTCCTTTGTTTCTGCAGGCTTGTTATTGTCATTGGTTGTACTTTTGACAAACTTGATGGATTCTTCATTTCCTGACTTCCCACTGCTTGATCCCTCTTCATAACCCAAACCAGTTTTCAGCTTTGGATTCCTTTGCTGATTCAGAATGGTGGCTAATCCTTCTGAGGCTTTGATACTTGACAAATTCTGATTATACAAGGCTTGAAACTTCTCCATCTCTTTCCTAGTTTTCACTACTTCTTCTTCCAGGGCTTCAGATCTTGCCCTCTTTTCTGATAGCTGATGTTTCGGAATATCCTCGATTTTCCTTGCCTCTTCTAATTCCACCTTCAGCAGAGCAAAGTCTTCATCAGGTTGTTTACTGTCTTTCTCAAACTGCATTAGCAATTGTTTTTGCTTTCTGTTCTTAATTCTGAGTCTGTCGATCTCTTCCAGTGCACTGATCAGTTCTCCTTCCATATCAACCACAGCTTCTTCATCATTCTCATCACTGACCTTGCTTTCATTATCACCATCCTCTTTGGCCATAAGCGAGAAGTCATTTACTTTATCTTCACATGAGGAATC
>ML778088.1:951448-974811 GCA_009831015.1 Picea engelmannii | reverse complement strand
TTCTTTCATCTGTAGCTTTTCAAACTGTACTCTATAGGTTTGAAGCTTGGCATCTTTCACCTTCTCATTACCTTCATAACTGTTAATGAGTTTGTCCCACATTTCCTTAGCAGTTTGAAGATGCATCACCTTCACAAACTCAGATTTTGCAAGTCAATTCAAGATAGCATTCATTCCCTTAGCATTAAAGCTAAATTCTAACTTATCATCTTTAGAAGCTAGCACAGCAGGCTTTATGTATCCAGTCTCTACTACATCCCAGACATCAGCTCCTAAGGCCATTAGGTATGTTCTCATCCTAACCTTCCAGAAGGCAAAATTTGTTCCATCAAATAGAGGAGGCCTAGTGATTGAAGTTCCTTCATGGCTTGTCATGTTTAAGCATTAGGATCTACCCTTAGATAAAAAAGGGCCGGCTCTGATACCAATTGTTGAACAACTGAGAGGGGGGGGTGAATCAGTTGTCTCCGTGCTTAAACAATTATACTTATTTTAAACTCTTTGCAGAAACACTGAATGATGATCACATTAATGCAGGGAAATAAACAATGGCTCATTCAACATCAGTCACACATATATGAGAAACACAGAGACAAATATTTCCCGAGGAAACCCATACAGGGTAAAAACCTCTTTTTCTTTATATGATAAGTAAGTTACATTCTTTACATTATCATACATATGAGCACCAACTCATAATAAGGCTACAACCTCTGTTTTTCAAGTTGCTACTTGTTGAGAGCACCTACTCTCTGTTTTCTCTAGCACCCACTAGAAGGAAGCACCAACTCCCTGGTTTCTCTAGCACCAACTAGAAGGAAGCACCAACTCCCTGAGTGTTTCCAGCACCAACTGGATGGAAGCACCAACTTCCAATCATATAGGCACCAACCTGTATAACAGAGAACAAGAGTTCTCCCTTGCACCATCCTGCCACCCTGGTTTCTCTGGCTACAACCAGATGGAAGCTACAACTCCCTGTGTTCAAGCATCCACTTGAAACTCTGAGGACAACAGTCCTCCCTAGCACCTCCCAACCTCCCTGAAACATAAATCTTTGCTACTGAAACTTATGATAGTGATATTATGTTCAGCAATGCCTTACCAGACTCATCATTGTTCTGCTGCATCTCGTTGCTATGTCTGCCACACTGCCTTTCTGCACACATCACTTGCGTTGTTTGTTCTTCTGTGTTTTATCCTCTGTGCGCCATGTCCATTCACTGCACAGTTCCTCTTCTCTCCCCTTCAGCTGCTGCACTCTCCTCCTTCTTTACGCATGAATCACCTTCAACAACAGCAACCAACACAACTCCAACAGCAACAGCAACCTCTTCTCTTCTCTGTACCATCTACTTATAGTTTCTGTGCACCTTGTGCATGCAATGTGTGCAAATCCTCTGCATACTCACACCGCACCGATATACTCCACCTCTCGAGTGCTATGCCTGATCATCATGGTAACTCTTCATCTTCTCTGGCGGTTTTCCCACGCGTTCAACATCACTGGGTGTTATGCCGAGATTCATTTTTCTCTCTGGCAGTTGAGACTCTTTGTCTTCTCTATTACAGTCGAGCTCATCCAGAACATCCAACCTTTCACAATCTGTCTCATTTTCTTTTATGCACACCTCCCTGACGGTTCCACTTCGCCTTCCCTTAGGCAAAACAAGGACACCTGTCCTAGTAACTGAAACACTAACTGATTTGCAATCATGAGTCTGTTTCACTAACAGAATCCAAACTCAGTAGTTAACTGTGAGAGAGAACAGTAACCCTCCGATCAATACTTGATCCAACGGTTCAGATCCAATCAAGATTTCACACATCGCGATTTCGGCATTCTTGGTATTAATAGTTTTTGTTACTTACAAATCCCGATCCCCGAAACTCCGTGAAGAAGTCAGATCAACGGTCCAGATCATTTCTTGATCTGACGGTTCAGTTTCAATCGCGATTTCGCATATCGCGAAATCGGCTCCAAACTCAGTAGTTAACTGTGAGAGAGAACAGTAACCCTCCGATCAATACTTGATCAAACGGTTCAGATCCAATCGAGATTTCACACATCGCGATTTCAGCATTCTTGGCGTTCATAGTTTTTGTTACTTACAAATCCCGATCCCCGAAACTCCGTGAAGAAGTCAGATCAACGGTCTAGATCATTTCTTGATCTGACGGTTCAGATTCAATCGCGATTTCGCATATCGCGAAATCGACATCTTGTTGCATTATGTTCTTTGCCTCTCTATGTCGCGATTCGCGAAACTCCGATATGGAGTTTGATCAACGGTCCAGGTTTGATCTTGACTTGACGGCTACGATTGAATCGCGATTTCGCATTTCTTGTTGCATTTGTTTCTTTTCCTTTTGAATTCGTGATCCCCAAAACTCCGACAAGAAGTTAAATCAACGGTCCAGATATGATCTATATTCAGCGGCTGCGATTAAATCGCGATTTCGACATCCTTGATGTCAAGTGTCCTTGTCACTTTAAAGTCTCGATTCATGAAACTCCAATAAGGAGTTAAATCAACGGTCCAGATCTGATCTCTATTCAACGGTTGCGATTAAATCGCGAAATCGCATATCGCGATTTCGGGGTTCTTGTTGTCAAGTGTTTTTGTCACTTCAAAGTCTCGATTCACGAAACTCCGATAAGGAGTTAAATCAACGGTCTAGATCTGATCTCTATTCAGCGGCTGCGATTAAATCGTGAATTCGCATATCGCGATTTCGGGGTTCTTGTTGTCAAGTGTTTTTGTCACTTCAAAGTCCCGATTCACGAAACTCCAATAAGGAGTTAAATCAATGGTCCAGATCTTATCCCTATTCAGCGGCTGCGATTAAATCGTGAATTCGCATATCGCGATTACACCCGCTTCTCGTTGCACTTTAAAGACCGTGCAGGTTCTCCTCGATCCAACGATGGTCGGACCCTGCGTTCGGATCTGACGGCTGAGATCTGTCTCCCTCTTCAATGATCAGAGATTCTTCTCAAACTTTCTCTCATTCGCTGCCTTCGATCATTCGCTGCCTTCGATAATTCACTGCTTTCGATCATTCACCTCTCTGAACTTATCTTATGTTTGCATGTCGATTACAAACTTGTTGTTCTCATGTCATCTTCATTATTTCCATCACTCTGAACTTATCTTATGTTTGCTTGTCGATTACAAACTTGTTGTTCTCATGTCATCTTCACTGTTGCCATCACTCTGAACTTATCTTATGTTTGCCTGTCGATTACAAACTTGTTGTTCTCATGTCATCTTCACTGTTGCCATCAATGACAAGCATTCATTGTCTGTTAACTGTCTGTTAAATATTTTCCAACAGTCTAGATAGTCGTTAGGTTAAGTTATAGAGTAGACAAGTAGCCAGGGGGAGATCTAAGAGCCCTCTAAGATATATAGAGGTTTTGTACGCCCAAATAAGGCTAGTTAGCAAGGAGTTAGCAAGTAGATTTTGAAGCTGCAAGTTAGGAGAAGTTGTTTTTCTTAGTTTTCGTTTTGATCACGGTTGTAACCATTTTTTCACTTATGAATATAACAGAGGGAAAATTGACCCAATTCATGGAGTGAACATTGTTTGCAATTCCCTGTTACTGTGTTTCCACAAATGAGTGAATGAATTCGCTATGAGAAAATGGAACTGTGAATGCTAAGATAAGTTTCAATTGTTTCTCTTCTGTTGGAGTGGTGCAAGGTGTGCACACAAAACGCAAGGAGTGCATTAACGGGGTCTATTACAATTCTGAAGCTTAGAAGAGATAACACAAAACTTTTCCCTTTGCAAGGAGTGCAAAGAGACTGGTGCAAGACGTGCACAGTCGTCTGCAAGGATTCAAAACTTTACGTAAAGATCAGGTGCAAGGTGTGCACAGACCCAAGATTTGATTAAGTGTCGAAGAGACTTTGCAAGGAATCAAAGAATCAAAGGAAAAGAACGTCGGAAGGGCGAGGGGAAATTCTCTTTGAGAAATCCTTCAGATTCTGAGTTATCGAAATCCCTGGAGTGCAAGGAGTGCGTGGGAGGTCGAAGTCTTCACAGGACCAAGCTCAGGAGAGTTGGCACCAAGACATTTGCTTAGGAATCATTGTGGACCTGAACAGACGGTGGAGAGCCTGCGAGGAGGAAGTGCGGTAGCCGTAGGCCATTAGATCAAGTGAAGCCGTGTGGAGGATAAGGACGTGAATTATTCAATTCTCAAAGCTTAGGAGGGATAGGAGTCGTCGATCCAAGGGAGGTCTGGACCGTTAATCCATTTCGTGATATCGGGTATCGCGAGTTGGGAGGACAGAGGTCATTGACTTCCAAAACCCCGAAACGTGAAATCACAATTCACGAAGACGAGATCTGAGCCATAAGATCGTGGGAAGATCAAGACCATCAGATTGGGGCTCCGAAATATTGACGTTTCGGTGATCGAGAGAATGAGTGAGCGAACTTCGTGAAGTACGAAGTCGCGAAACGTGAAATGCCGACTTGATCGTAGTCGTCAGTCAAGGGAAGAGTTGGACCGTAGATCCCAGACCATCGCGATTTCGGCTTCCGGGACTTGGAGGTGTCGAGGAGTTGCCGCACCAGAAACCCCGAAGTCCCGAAACACGATGCACCTTTTGGGCTAAGCCTGTGGCCGTGTCTGCGGTCACGTGGAGTGGAGGCTCGTGCCTAGTGCTGGTTTGTGTGGGAAAAACACATATAAGGACCTGTGGATTTAGTGTTAAAGGCTCCAGTTTGGAACCAGGAGAGCCATTTCGGCTCCTGAGTCAAAGATCCTAACCGGGAGGTCGCGCAACCCTTAGGAGAGATAGGGGATCTGCATCACCCCATGAAGCCATCGACCATGTCAATTAGGCTTAAAGAAAAGACAATGGAGTAAATATAAACCCTTATATCAAACAAAAACCATTGACCCATTAGGGAAAATAAGAAGGACAATGTATATAATTCTAACAGTTTAAAAGAAATATATATATATATATATATATATATATATATATATATATATATATATATATATATATATATATATATATATATATATTGGTCATTCCAATAATCAGTACAAATTAATAGCCAACTCACAATATATATCAAAAACGATAATAGAAATTGTATCTTGGTTATTTATCTTAGTAGAAGATAAACAATTAGCTCGTGTATGTCTCAAGTAGGGAGATAAACAATGCCACCTAACCTCTGTAGCACAACATCCAAACTTAGCTTTACCACTTAACTCTCGTTGATGTTATCAACAATGATATCGCTTATAACCTACATCGGTAAGCACCAGGATTACGATACCTGGTAACGACGACCACATGGAATCTATGACATCCTCAAATATTCAAAACATTTTATTTTAAATTGTTATGTTAAAAAATAAATTTCCATTTTTTGAAATTCGGATTTGAAGAAAGAATTTGACTTTCCAAATGTCCTCTTTTGATGGACACATGTATGAGATAGATATTTTAATAAATTAAATGCTAGAAAATAGGTGGAACAACCAGGTTAAAAATAGTTGACTATGACTCTATGAGTGGGGAACATGTTTGAATTAACTCAGAGTTGATATTTACAAGTGTCAGAAGTTGAGTTCTATCATTAGCAGCCGATATTTGTAAAGATGTGAATTTCCCAAGGAGGGAAAAGAATGGAAAGTCTTAGGCAATGGAAAAAGGATATATACAACAAATGTGTGAGGCAGGACACTGCTTAGTATGTTGTGGAAATGGCTATTTGTTGTTGTGAGCACAAGTGGTGTTAGGTAAATGATTTTTTTTAATTGTTCAGAGAGATAGTGGTTAAGGAGTGATGCTCAATTTTCCTTTATGGAGTCATGGTCAGGCTAGGGGGTGATCAGGACAAGTAATTGTGGTTGGATCTACGGTTGGGTGGAACGTGGTTGTTACATTTGTTTTCCCAACATACTTGTTTCAGATATGTATCTTTAATTGTTTACATTTCATGCTATTGAATTTTTGAATGGATGATATATGCAAGAAATAATCTACATAGTTGTGTCTCACTGTATTGTATTGGACTTATTTTATTAAATTATGCAGCTACATATTTGAGACATCTTGTTGTTTTATGTTGGATATAAAGATATTTAGTTTTTTAGATGTATCTACAAACTTATAGATAGCTACGGAATTGCACATGGATACAAAATTGTATGAATGTATAGAATAAATCTTATATAGACGCAAGTATTTTTTACGAGTTAAATGAATTAGCTTCATTACACTGAGTATAAATTATGCATTTTTAATCATGAGAAAGAAAATCTGGATGCATCATGTATAGTCATATGAACTATGTATAGTAGCATAGTTCCTAAATATTTATAGTTATGAAATATTTAGACAAAGAAAGCTACAGAATCGTATGCAGCCATAGAATTGGTGTATAGCTACAAAATTATATGTATATTTCATAATTAGATCTTATATAGGCACATGCCTTCTACATAAGTTAAATGAATCTTCTTCATTTCATACAGTATGTAATTATGTATTTTATTGATAGTTGTGATAAAGGGAATCTGAATACATTCTGCATATGAATTTTGTGCAGTAGCATGGTCCTTGAATATATTTATAGCTATGAAATTTCTAGATAAAAATCTACAGAACATAGACAGTGTTGAGTAGAAGTGTTTGTAAATATCTTAGAGGCTACTGAAATCACACACACACACACACATATATATATATATGTGGGATTTAAATACATATATGTGTAAGTTTACTATTTTGGTAATAAGCTACAGATCCCATAAGAATAAACTTTATCTATGGTCTCCTCGATACACATTTTACCAAATCCATATTCCTATGGTTTTCTGGAACTATTCTAGAATGCGTGAGTGAATTCATTACAGAACATGAAGTAATTATTTTTTTACCTGTAGTATTGATTATTTTTCTAGCTTATCGAATGTATATTTCTCACCAGAATAATGTATGAATTCATGTATTGATTAAAGAGAAATACATCACAGAAAGACTATACATATTAATATGATATAACATAGATAGGAAATGAATGATGTAGAGAATAGAGATCTTTTCCAGAATCTGTAACAAGTCTTAAAACTATAATATACAAAGGCATAAAACTCTTAACATATACTCTTATGAATAGAAGTTTATTAAATTTATGATCAAAAGGACAATCAATAATTAGAAGTGCATCTTTACAAATCAATTCCAAGGATTTATGGAATAAGAACTAGAAAAGGAATGGCATTTCCAATATGGAATCCAAATACCTTTCACAACCCTCAAAAAATTTCTTGCTTAATTGCAAACGATGATATTTAACCTGTAACATAAATAGACAGTATTTTAAGAGAGCTTTTAAGAAAATAACATAACAATAATTAAAACAAGAAAGATCGATATTTTTATCACTTATCTCGTGTATTGTTTTAGATCCATCAATCCATTGAGAACGCGTCTTGTACATTATACACTCTACGACTTCCCAGCTTTGCTTCAAGAGACAAAATGATCATTTTTTCTTCCCTTGGAAATTGTATAATCAACACCTGATGGAGATAAATTGTAACTCTCATAAGAGACTTGAGGCATTGGTATTGACTGATGGATTCCCTCACAATATCCAAAGAGAGAGACCTATCATTAGACCTATATTTCCTTCTAGACAACTTTTCTTTAAATCTCCACAAATGAGTAGAAAAGAGATAAAAACATACGTTTTTTTATGCAGATAAAGAAATAGGAATAACAAAGGAAACACCTTTTTATGATTCGAGTTTTATTTGACAATGATTAATCTCAAAGGACCTTTACCCTTTTATAATTTCTCCTTCCATAGACAAAAGAAAGAAGAAAAAACAAGGGCGCAAAAGGAGATTTCCTTAAAGAATTAAATATAGACACAATATAGAGTACCCATAATACATACTTTAACCAAACACAAAATAGAATAAGTTCTCGAGCTAACCTCCTAGTAAACTGGTACTTTGAGTACATTTCAATCACTAATATTTAAGGAAGAAGTGAAGTAATAACCGAAGATGTTGAAATTAGAGTTTATACAACAACTAAAACAAACACAGGAAAAAGTCATCTCTATGATATGAGTGAATAAAAACATCGGACACTACTCTACACAGAACCTTTGTCTTGAAAAAATAAAAATGACCAGGTTTAAATATCAAATTAAGATTGGGTATTTTTACCAAGGAATGAAATTATTGGATCGAATATGGAATTATCTTGATTTGTAGGTAGTATTACCAGTCGCTTTGGGAGATGGAAATATGTAGTGGGAAGAATAGAACAAAGGAGTGAAGGTAATGCGACGACGATAGAGTGATAAGGCATCGTTGGTTTTGTTCTCAAGGGGAAGGACGACCTCGAGCCCATCGCCTTGTACCTCCACTGCAATATTGTGTGGGTTCACACTTTGGCCATGTGAATGGTGGAAGGTGGAAGCAGATGGTTGGTCCACGTTGCCAGTACATCTGATTGTCTGAACAAAGAGTAAGTGTATATCAAGACACCTAACCATACGTGTCTCACGCCAACATCATGAAACTGTTACAATCCACCATTACCTTGGTTACGTAAAGGAGTGGGTAGAATAAGACTCTCAGAGATAAATATTTTGACAAATTATAATAAAATAGGGTAACAAGGGTCACCTTGCAGAAATTGTATTAATGAAGTTAAAAAAAGAACAAGGGGCTTCAATGGTAATAAGGGGGATATTTGAGAGCTTATATAAGTATGGTTTACCCACAACTAAGTTAGTTGAAAATTGTGTGGTACCCAAACTAATTATGAAATAGTTTTGATATGGGTAATAAGAAATTAATAATTTTGACTAGGATAAGAGTAAGATAGGAATCATCTTATAATTATGTATGTTTGACTATAAGGATAAAAGTAAGATAGGAATTATCTTATAATTATGTATGTTAAAAGGCTAGATATCATAGAAATAAGGTATAACTAATGCCTTTTGCGTAGTCATGAATTTTTGGTTAGTTTTCATTAAGTAATACTTACTAAGGAAACATCTAATGCCTAGGACAAACTTTGACAAGAAAAATGTGAATGATCATCTCCAATATTAAGATAAAAGTTATTCTATACAAAAAAAAAAATAGTAATTTTTGGGGTTCATTACATATGGTATTAGAGTTGTTGGTTACAACACTTAGGCCTAAGGGCAACACCACAAATTTATATTGTTAAGGGAAAAATATAATAAGCAATATTCACTGTTACAAATAAACTGTCTCAAATTGTCTTTGGTAAAAATGTTAGTGCCGAATGAGGAAGGAGATAGACTTGAGAGAAATAATAATCAAGAGCTTCCTAGAAACCCAGAACATCACAGTGAAGGAAGTTCAACCACCCAAGTGATGGAAACAATGAGAAATATTATCGTGGGATTGCAGGTGTTTAAAGATGATAATGAAAAAATTAAAGAAAGATCGAGAAGATCAATAGGAAATTAATGAAATATTGTTACCTAGCATAGCAACAAAGAAGACTCCAAGGAGTAATGAAAGGGATGAGGAGGTTATTAAAATTTCCTCAAAGGATCCTAGTCATGAAACAGAAAGAGAAAACAACTCTTCTAATGATACACACATGACAGAAAATAAAGCCTCTACAGCAAGGAAAAGAAAAACAGATGGACCATTTAGAGGGATAATTTAAGAAAATCAAACCTTCAACATTTGACGGTGAGTCCAGAATCGGTGAGGAGGTAGAAGCTTGGTTGTTTGACATAAAGAAATACTTCCAGATATACAATTACTCTATTAATATGAAGGTAAGAATGGTTATTTACACCCTAAAAGGTAGGGAAGACTTAAAATTAGCCAGTTCCTCTAGCACATATCAAGGCCAAGGAGGAAATAAACTAGTTAATTGGGATTCAAAAGATAGCAGACAATCCCAGAGAACCGTTGAAATGTTGGGAGTGTGGAGAACCCCATTTTCGAAGAAATTGTCCATGCTTAATCCTAGCATATAAAAATTCAATCCACAATCTACAAGAAGATTAAACAATTGGAGATATTGGCAAAAGCATTAATAGACTCAATGCAACTTTGGATGACAAGCAAGCAGATCATCAATCCACTATTGTGGAAATTGAAGGTAAAATTCATAACAATAAAGTATCTATTTTAATTGACCCATGAACTAGTTTAAGTTATGTTACTCCAACTTTAGTAGACTCAAACAAGCTAAAGAAGGTAAAACACTCTAAATCTCGGTTAGTACAGCTAGCAACAAGGACAAAAAGAAAGGTAACCGAAATTATTTATGATTGTGAATTAAATATAAGTGGTCAGAATACAAAGATAAATTTGAACGTGTTACCTTTAGGATCGTATGACATAATCATGGGATGGACTGGTTAGAAAATCACAAAGTGATATTGAACTGTTATGAAAAGTCATTTGTATACAAGGATGAAAACAATACGTCAAGAACAATACAAGGAATCAGAAAACCAGTTTCTGCTAGACAAATATCCACAATGCAATTCAAAAAGTGTGTTAATAAAGGTTGAAAAATATATGCTATTCAAGTAACAAATATGCTAGAAAGAGAAAGCAAACCAAGTTTTCTTCAAGGATTTAAAGATATATTAGTGGAAGAGATACCAGAATTATTTCCAAGGAGAGAAATAGATTTATCTATTGAACTACTACCTGGATCTACCCCAGTATCAAAGGCACCTTATAGAATGAGTGTTCTAGAATTAACATAACTAAACATTCAATTATAGGAATTGTTAGATAAAGAATACATCAGACCAAGTGTGTCATCGTGTGTAGCACTTGTTTTATTCATTAAAAAGAAAGATGGAACGTTGATATTATGTATTTATTATCGTCAATTGAATAAAATAATGATTAAAAACAAATACCCTTTACCTAGAATCAACGATCTGTTTGACTAGGTTGGAGGCACAAAAATATTCCATAAACTAGACTTGAGATCTGGTTATCATCAGATCAAGATAAATGATGAAGATGTAAGAAAAAAAATGTTTAGAACACGTTATGGGCATTATGAACTTTTAGTGATTCCATTTGGACTTACTAATGTACCGACAACCTTTATGTGCTTGATGAACAATATATTCAGTCAGTATTTGGATAAATTTGTACTGATATTTATTGATGATATACTAATCTATTCAAAAATTGAAGAAGAACATGAAAAACATTTGAAAATAATGTTACATACTCTAAGAGAGCATAAACTATATGCTAAGTTCTATAAATGTGGTTTTTACCAAAGGAAGATACAACTTTTAGGACATGTAATATCGGAAGACGGTATTGCAGCAGACCCTAAAAAAATTAGAGCCATTATGGAATTCCCTATTCTTAATGATATAGCAGACATAAGATCATTCATGGGGATTACCGCTTATTACAAAGGTTTATCAAAGAGTTTTCCAAAAATTGCTTATCTTATTACATCATTGCAGAAAAAGGGGACAAAATTTATTTGGTCTCAAAAATGCCAAGAGAGTTTTGATAAATTGAATGGATTATTAACTACAACGCCAATGCTTAAAGTGGTTGGCCCATATAAAGACTTTACAGTTTGTGTGGATGAAATTAAAGAAGGATTAGGAGGAGTACTAACACAGGATGGACATGTCATTTGTTATGAATCATGCAAATTAAAAAAAGCATGAAAGAAACTACGTAAATTACGATCTAGAATTAGCAATTGTAATTCATGCATTGAAAATGAGGCGACATTATTTAATGGGAAGGAAAATTATATTACCAACAAATAATAATGGTGTAAAACACTTGTTCAGTCAACAAGATCTCAATGCAAGACAGGCAAGGTGGTTGGCCTTTCTAAGCGAGTTCGATTTTGAAGTACACCACATCAAAGGAAATTAAAATAAAGTTACAGATGCACTAAGTCAGAGAACTAATAAGTCAGAGAACTAATGAGTTATATGAAGTAATTATTAGCAAAGAAGAAAATGATATTGGGGACATAATTAAATCTGCAAACAGAAATGATGTAAAATACATCAAAACAACATATCAATTGTAGAAAAATAAGGGAAAAATGCACAGTACAAATCTCAATATGGATAAAAATGGATTGTTAAGGTTCAAAAATAGGTTATATGTATCTAATTCTTCTGAATTACAGATGATTATTCTTAATGAGTTGCACAAAAATCAATATGTTGGTCATCAAGGATACTCGAAAAAAGATAACAGCTTTAAGAAAACATTTTTATTAGCCTAATATGAAATAGTTGAATAGTTGTCTAAATGTTTAGATTGTCAAAAGGTAAGGGATGATCCTCAACATCCGGCGGGTATTTTCCAACCTCTGCCTATACCAAAATGGAAATGAGAAATTATTTCAATGGAATTCATTACATTCAATTATGGTAGTGATTGATAAGCTAAGTAAGTCTGCACATTTTATACCTGTGAAATCTGTTTATAAAGTGCTTAATATCGCTGAAATTCTTAAGAAAGAAATATTTAGATTGCATGGGATTCCTAAGATGGTGATTTCAGATAGAGATGTTAAATTTACATCCAATTTTTGGAAGGAATTGTTTGCAGTTTTGGGTACTAATCTAATTTCAGCACAAGTTACCATCCACAGATTGATGGGAAAACAGAATGTACGAATCATAGTATCGAATATATGTTACAAATGTATGTAAGAACAAAACCAACTAAGTGAGAAGAGTATCTACACTTAGTTGAATTCACATACAATAATGGATATCAAGCATCAACAAAGATGAGTCCCTTCAAAGTTTTATATGGAAGGAAATGTACAACCCCGATCAGTTTGGATAATCTGATTGACATGATTATGGTTGGACCATAAATGCTCCAAGAAATGGAAAGGATGGTAAAACAAGGTACAACAAAATTAAAAGAGGCGGAAGATAGACAAAATATCTATGCAGATCTGAAAAGGCAACATTATGAATTCAATGTTGGAGAGCATGTATACCTTAAATTCAAAGCAAGGAGGAGCTCCCTAAAACTAGGAAGTTGTTCTAGGTTTGCACCAAGGTTTTTTTGTCTCGAATTATTAACTTGAATTGGACCAGTGGCATACCAACTAGCACTCCCTACAAGTTTAAAAGTTCATAATGTTTTTCATGTTTTATTATTAAAAAAATATATTCATGATCCTACTCACATAATTGATTGGAACATGGTGCAGGTGGAACCAGAAGGCAAGTTCCAAGTGGAACCTCTATGTATTCTGGACCATAAAGAAATAGTACTTCTGAACAGGGCCATTGCCCAAGTAAAAGTGCAATGGAAGCACTTTAGTCATGAGGAGGCTACTTGGGAGTTATCCAAATATGTTCCAAGTATGGCTTGAGGAAAGACTAACACTAAGGACAGTGTTAAACTTAAGGGGGAGAGGATGTGACATCCTCAAAGATTCAAAACATTTTGTTTTAAATTGTTGCTAAAAAATAAATTTCCATTTTTGGAAATTCGGATTTGAATTTGTGGAAGTATGTAATAATTATTTTTGTGACTGTTGGGAAAGAATTTTACTTTCCAGATGTCCTCTTTTGATGGACACATGTATGAGATGATATTTTAATAAATTTAATGTTGGAAAACATGCGGAACAACTAGGTTAAAAATAGTTGACTATGACTCCATGAGTGGGGAACATGTTTGAGTTAACTCAGAGCTAATTTTTACAAGTGTCAGAAGTTGAGCTCTATCACTGGCAGCCCCTAAAAATCATGGATTTCTAAAGCTACGAATTTCCCAAGGAGGGAAGGGAATGGAAAGTCCTAAGCAATGGAAAAAGTATATATACAACATATGTGTGAGGCAGAACGCTGCTTAGTATGTTGTGGAAATGACTATTTGTTGTTGTGAGCACAAGTGGTGTTAGGAAAATGATTTTTTTGAACTGTTCAGAGAGACAGTGGCTAAGGATTGATGCTCAATTTTCCATTATGGAGTCATGGTCAGGCTAGGGCCTGTTCAATACAAGTAATTATGGTTTTTCTGGATCTACAGTTGGGTGGAACGTGGTTGTTCCATTTGTTTTCCCATCATACTTGTTTCAAATGTGTATCTTTAACTATTTACCTTTCATGCTATCGAATTTATGAATGGATGATATATGCAAGAAATAATATACATAGTTGTGTCTTACTGTATTGTATTGGATTTATTTTATTAAATTATGCAACTACATATTTGAGACATCTTGTTGTTTTATGTTCGATATAAATATATTTAGTGTTTTAGATGTAGCTACAGACCTATAGATGTTAGAAATAATAGATGTGCTCATTTAACCATAGACAATATAGCAATATTGTCACCCAACCATAGGCCGGAGCCACCTCGGAGAACCTTAACCTTGAAAGAGAATGATTATGGAAGCAAACCCTAGGCCTAATAGCCAATCAATATAGCATACCTCTCTCCAGAGCTAGCACACAAAGCAGAAAGTCCAAACCATAACCAATAGAAATTCCAAGCTTAAACCGAGAATACAAGTTGCAGTAGTTGCAGCTGCAGCTACTCTTCAGACTTGCGCACTTACTTAATTTCTGCAGTGCACACTCTTACATTTCTGCAGTTGCGAGATGTGTGTCAAATGAGATATGGCACCCTATATTTATACTATTCTCTTTAAGTTGTCTGGGCCGACTTCTACTTCTTGAGGCTAATAACTCAATAAGAAATATTCTCTTGAGCCAACTTGCCTCCTAGGGTTATTATCCATGCTTTAGGGTTTCTTCTTGCTTCTCGGTCAAGGTTACACGTGGAGGTTAATACCTCCCGCAAGTACCATAATATCAACACTCCCTCCTAGCTAGGGAGGTATTGAAAGAAATGGTCTTGAGCATAAACATACCATTCAATCGGTAGCATCATCATAGCCATATAGACTATCTCATGATTAGATCATGAGCACCCTCATCATTATCAATATCATCTGATAGCATCAACTGTATCATCTCTCGAAGCCATACTCCATCTGATTAATCAGGCATGATACTGAATAAGTCATTCACTCCACAGAGTCATGCAAGAACCATTATTCTAATCCGGACATATGTCCTAGAAGAAAAACTATTTCAATAGATGTTGGAAGCCACGCCATGGGCTACAAGGACTATTCTTCTACATACGTCCTAGAATAATAAATGTCTTGGACCATTTTTCGCCTAGAGAATGTCTGTCTACTAGCACACTGAATGTCCATCTAGCCTGATAATCATTTTCAACACTATTGATAGTCTACATGGAAATCAGAACAATGGCATTCAATAGAACATAATTGTGTCTATCCATAGTAGTACACAACTACTATCCAATGGTACACGACCACACCAAGTAGCACATGGTTACTTAATCAGTGACACATAGTCACAACCAGTGGAACACATCCACCACAGTAGCATGCATCTACTGTCTAGAGACATACAGTCTCCATGGAAATCATATCATCTGATATCAACCTGGACAGAAAACAATATCATGATATAAATTGAGTCATCTAGGTCATTCTTCCACTCACATCTATGAGAACTAGAAGAGCATCTGACCTCAGAAAGTAAAACATCAGCGATGGGCTATCTGGACTATTCTTCTTAAGTATAGAAGAATAATTGTCCCTGATTTATGAGCTTAGACCATTCACCTAACTGAGCCATTCCTCCGACACTAGTCATAGTGCAACCTGGAGAGAATGAGTTTGCCCTAGGGAATGCATGTCCCTGATTGTTGAACCTAGACCATTCACCTAACTGAGCCATTCCTCCGGCACTAAACATAGTGAAACCTAGATAGAATGAGTCTGCCCTAGGGAATGACTGTCCAAACCATTTCCTAATGGAAATGATTGTCCTGCACCAACCTCCAAAACGGACCATTCTTCGAAACTAGTCACAACTGTGAACTTCGAAAAAATGACCGCCCGACGAGGTGGATCATTCTACTTGACCACTACTCAGAGTGACTGCCAAGAAGAATGATTTTTCTAGACCATTCCCCCATATTGGACACAAGGGGAATCATTGTCTATGGTACATCAGCAATCTATCGAACCATTTTCATTACGAAAATGATTGTTCGATCTGGACCATTTTCCAAACTGGAAAATGCATGTCCGTAAAAAATCTCAAACCACTCTCCGAACTGGAAAGGAACTGCTCATCCTGGACCATTTTTCAAACCGAAAAATGATTGTCCATAAATCAATAACACATCAGTTCTCATAGCGAATGAAATCTAAAGTACGATACTTGTTAGATTTGTAGTAGTTAATTTTGGTTTTCTGGCAAGGTGATTTTGCTTTCATATTCTTTCATTTTCTTCTCTACATCCACAACCTTGTAAACATTGGCTTGTGCAATACCTAAACCAACAGAAGTAGAGGAAGACAAACTCAACTTGCTTGTATCCATCACCATAGTCTCAGTGGTGAGCACCACTTCAAAATCCAAGTTGATTCTCCTTCTTTTATGTTTTTGCAACATCACTTGCTTTCTTTGTTTGTCAAATGAAAACAATTCTAGATTGGCAACTTCATCCATTGGTGTTGGCATAGGACCATCACCTGTTGCAACCATGTCTGGACCAAAGGTACTGGAAAAGGTTTTAGTAGTGAAGAATTCTTTCATTGGTGAAGAATCTCGTTGCTCCATATTGCCCTCATTGTCATTGGCCTATTGGGTTTATTCTTCTCCTTCCTGTCTTGTCTCTTCTGCTCCAAAATCATTCTAATTTTTCTTCCTTAATTCTTCTTCTAGTCTCTTCAGCTTCTCTTTTGGCTAACTCATATAGCTTTACTTTTTCTGCTTCAACCTCAGCTTTCACCTTCTCAACCTCTGTATCAACTTTGACTTTTTTCTTTGTTTCTTCTCTTTTCTTGGCCTCTTCATCTTATTTAGCTTTCATTTCGGCTTTTTCCTTCCTTGCTAACAATTCAACTTTGGCTTTAGCATCAACCTCTTTTTTATTTTCCAATTCCTCTTTCTTACCAGCTTTTCTCTATGCTTCTTCTTTTCTTTTGGCTTCAGATTCTGCTTTGGCTTTCTCTAAAGCTTCTAGTCTTCTATTTACCTACTCTTTTCTTTTCTCTTGAAGGGCTTGTCTCTCGGTAGCAGCCCTTTCAGCTTCCTCTTTCTTTCTTCTCTCCTTTTCCTCAACAATTACTTGCAAATTAGTTAAAACATCTTCATAATTTAATGCTCTTTTGCAAGGTTTTTTTAGCTTTGTTCCCTTCATGCTACTACAAAGGGGCGATCTTCATCTCAATTCTATGTTTTTCAATAATCCCTGAGGGATCATGCATTTGAGTTCTGTCCAGTTTAAAATGATATCCTTCCATCTTTTCTTGTTCCATCTTGGCCCAAGTAGAATTTGTTAGTCCATGCATGCTTATATACAATAGATAAGTTGGGAACAGCTTCTTTTGATGTTTGAACAAACACGTGTTAAAACCATGTAAAGCAGTTTGGTATCTGAATTCCTGAATGAGCAACTTGTTTGGCACATAAACTGGAAGTGTATGAGGTGCGTGTGTAACACCATAGATCCTGATATAGGTGGAGTATTCATTCAAGTATCAATCTCCAATGTCATTTAATACTTCTATAGCCTATGGAGATATCCTTGGGCAAGGTTTACAAAAGATGAGCTCATACAATGGTGCTAGGAAGCCATCACAGTCTACAGATAATGGAAAATTGAAATTTATACTTGTTATTCCATAAGATTTTGAAATAGACATGAACAAGGGGTTGCTTTGGGGACCAAGACCAGCCTAACCCCATGAATGCGTTGGAAGCACAAACCACATCCAATAGGTAGAAAGACATCTAAAACTCTAGGATTGTAGAGAATGCATCTAATTGAGCCTTCCTTATAGCTTCTGCCAGTGAATTGGACAGGATGGCAGTAGAGTTGAAAATTTTGCCTCCCTCAGTTATCTCATACATCATTGGCACCTAGCTTATCCTCGCATGAATTGCATCTTTCTCTCCATAGATCCTACTTACCAACTCAGTGGATTAGCTCGAGTGGTTGAGTGTTGTGAAATGCACCCAGGAGGTCACAGGATCAAGTCCCCGAGCTAGCTGCCTCTATAGATAGTATTGGGCCTCACTCGATGTCCCTCCCATGTTAGGTTGCTAAAAATGCAATCAACTGGTTTATCTCCTATACCATCCTCGAAATGAAGGGAAATACCTGGAGGGTTTCCCAGGTTGTGTATTCCATCAACAACAAAAAAACATCTTGCTTACCGATTGGGTTGCCCATGTGTATCTTAACATGACATGTATGGTGGGGAAAGGCTTACTATTTATAGCTTTGAAAGCCTTTCCTTTCTCATACTAATCAACAGGGATGTCATAGCAGTTATGGTCACGAGTAAAGACTCTCAACCACTCGGTGAAGTAGATTTCAACCTTTGACATCTTCTAATAAGCTTCAAATTCTATTGATGTGAATGATCCAACACACTTTCCCCAGTCATTCAGAATCCTCATGGTGCTAACCTATCTATATTGTATTAGATATCTGATCACTTCTGCACAAAGCAATATTGGATATCTAACCATTGCATTGTGTATGAAGGGTTTCTTCAAATTCTGTACTATGGTGAATTCTTCTTATATTCTTTCATCCAAGTTCTCATCATTGTTGAGCACTTTCCCATCTTTGATCAAATGGAACAATCCATTGTATGTATGAGCCCCATCAATTCCAAAAGTGTAAGTGTCTGCATAAACAGACAGTTTAACATCTTTAGAAGCTTAGGCTTCCATGATTGGCTACTTGCCCTTTACAAATTTATTCTCCTTTTCTCTTGATGATTTTGCTACTATGGGGGTATGCTTGCTTCCTAGTGGTGTTCCCTAAATATCTTCTGTGATTTCAATTGGATCCTTCAGTTGACCTGCTATTGATTTCTCTTACATGTCTTTCTTCCTCCCATATCCTTTGGAAGCCATATAGAAATTCTTGCATGTTAATGCAACATAGAAATAGAGCACGTGGGGTTTAGCTCAAAAAAAATTGAATTAACGAATTCCCTCTAGAAATTAAAAATGAAACCTAGTCTTTAAAGATGATAGCATTGACCCTGACTTAAGGCACATGTTGTCATAGTAGATTCAAAGCTTTGAATTTTAGCTGGGATTTACAGTTCAAACCCAAGTTTTCTCAAAATCAATTCACAGGAAAAAATAAAGGAAATTGAAGCTTATGCAAGTGGCCCATGCAAACACGAATTCTTTTCAAAGGTGGTAAGAATAAATATACTAGAATGCATGCAATCACTACATAGATTCGAACTAAAGAAAAAAAATTCGAATGCAATATGGATATTACCACAAGCTAAAGAGAATGCATCTAACTAGTTCATTTAAAACATATCCTACTAAGCGAACAAGAACGTCTTGAAATTGAGTACCTAGTTAGCGAAGTTGATAGATAGGCCGCTATTTTTGGGCTATAACGCTCTTGAATTCTTCTGCAGTTTCAAGCGATACAAGGGGAAACCAATTGTTGCTTCAGTAGATAAACTGTTTGAGCAAATGAGCTTTCACATTCAAATTCAAACTTTTAATTCAAATACCCAAAGGGCAAGCTTGCATTTATTTATAAGTTCGAAAGGTGGTGGTTCGAGTTATCGTACCATTGAATTGAACCAAGGCAAGATGCAAATTGAGCCAAGAAAAGACATCCTTTAAAACCACGTTTATGCACAAGTGACATGTATACGTTATAAATTCCAATTTGAACATTTTTAAAATTTCATGAATGCGAAGATTTTGAAAGCCAAGGGGGCAATTGAAAAATCGAGACCCATTTTCATTAACTTTAGGAGAGGGAGGGACCGATTTTTCCGTCAAACCCGGTCATGAAATCAAAGTAAGAGTTCACGAGGAGGTGGCCCAATTCGAAGGTTTGGACTGATTAGGAAATTGGAACATGTTATGGGCATTTAGTGGAAAGGAGGCCCGATTTTGAAAATCTGGTCGATTATAATCAAACTCTAAAAATTTTCAAAAGAAAGACTTCTTATTCGGGAGAGAGTTCGAAGGTTGCATGGAGGCTCCAAGAAGATCAAAGAAGCGAACAAAAGTTGGTGAGAAGGGAGGTCAATTTGAAAAACAAGACCCTTTCTCACTATCTTTTGATGGGGAAGGCCTGATTTGGAGATCGAACTTGATCACCAAATCGAGACAAGATTTCAAGAGATTTGGTGACAAGAGGGCTTGATTTCGATCGATTTTTCCATCAAACCCAATCAAGAAATTGAAGCAAGAGTTCACGAGGAAGCCCGATTCGAAGGTTTAGACCAATTAGGAAATTGGGATGTGTTATGAGCATTTAATGGAAAGGAGGCTCGATTTTGAAAATTTGGGTGATTATAATCGAACTCTAAAGATTTTAAAAACCAATACTTCTCGTTCAAGAGAAAGCAAGAGTTTGAAGGTTGCATAAAGGCTCAAACAAGATTAAAGAAGCGAACAAAATTTGTTGGCAAGGGAGGTCGATTTGAAATTTGAGATCCCTTCTCATTGTCTTTCGGTGGGGAAGGCCTGATCACGAAATTGGAACAAGATTTCAGGAACTAGAGGGCCTGAATTTGGAAATCATGTCAATTGAAGAATCATGCCTTGAGATGTTCGACCTAAAGTTCATAGAGGAGGTAAAATAAAATAAAAACATCGAACAAAAACCAAAAAGTTTGAACAGTTTGAATGATGATAGGAGGGCCTAATTCAAAAATCGAGGTTGATCTCCAAATCGGGACAAGGCTATTGGACACGTAATCCTTTGTGGTTGCGTTACTTGTAACATTAATGTAAATATGAACAATCATAGGTGATAGGAAGCATCACCCGTTATGGAAGACGAACAACCATTTTATTTGTATTTATTCACCTATCTAGTTAATGCAAATACATCAAGTGTGGAGTTATATTTTCTGCTATCCCTGGCCGGACAATGGTATCAGAGTTGTGGTTTAACTCCATGAATCTCTGCCCTAGGCATTTCATTCCCATAGAGAGAAATGTTTGCCTCTACTCCTGCATGTCCATCTGCCTTCCCGTCTGCCCAGCGCTCTGCCTCTCTGGTTATCTACAACGGCCTCATTTATGCTATCTAGCTCTCATAAACCCTAATTCGTACGACCAGCTCTATTGAACAAGCTCTGGACTCTTTGTTGTTTCACTTGGAACGAAACCCTAACTCGTGTTGCAAATTGAATTTGCAACCTCCCTTCAATCCAGCTCTTTTTGGACTGAGCTTTCTCTTGGCCTCACGGACTTGCTCACAATCCATTCTCTCGTCACCAAACGACTGCCCACGAAGTATCCCGACCTCAACAGGAAACCCCTATGCCCATCGATCGTTCAATAAGCGTCCATGTTGCTTGTGCGAATGGCATTGTAAAGATCATGATTTGTCTCATTTCCAACTCCAATCTCCACACATGTTGGTAGTAACACGTTCTGGAAATAAGAAGGAATAGAGCACACCCATTCGAAACTCTAGGAGGCCACTCAAGGCCATGATTTGAAGCCAGTTAAGGTCACATATCAAGTCATTCCATTCAACTTTATTCTTAGTCGTGATATTATCTGGATTGTGCCATTGCATATCACAACGGTTCACATGTGCTCAATAGCTTCTGTGAAGTAGACCTCTTGTATGCCACATGCTAAACCTGTAATAAAGCTATGCAAGCCACAGAAGCTTCTTATAGTACAAATTAGGTGCCCATATCAGAGGAAAAAGGGAGTGAATGAATAGAGAAGTCATGTTGAGATGTTCATAGTTTGCAATAGTCATGGTGAACGTGGTGTTCCAATAGTGTGTACGTCGACTAATGATCGTTGGTTGTTTTCAATTAGTATAGCAGGTCGTTTTTTTAATTGATATGTTGGTATGGTGGTTTTGAAAAGAACAATATCGTGTGATCAGTTTTAATAAAATATCTTGAAGGTTGTACCAGTTTTTCTCTGTACGGCGTACGTAGCCTAGAGCCATCCATATCTTGCTTGATGGAAATGAAAGGACACCGAAAGAAGAAAAATCTCAGAGGCTTGAGGGGTTGGCATAATCCCCATGAAAAATCTGAGCTTTATTGTACTCATTGCAGAGTAAATGGGTCACATGAAACCACCAACTGCAAAGTTCCATGGCGGAAGATCAAAGAAGAAAGACATAGTCAGAAAGAAGACACAGATAGAACTTCAAGACCAACGAAAGGTAAAGCACTTGTTCATCACATAGTTGCCCATTGCAATATAGGAGTAACTGAAGATTTGTTTAATACTTCACTTGCTTCTTGGGGAGATGCATGGCTTCTTGACACAGGTGCAACCTCCCACATGTCATTTCGAAGAGATTTCTTTGAAGATTTCGATGACAATATAGAGGCATAGTGTACTTTGCAAAGAGATCAAGTCTCAAACCTTCGAGAATGGGCACCATCGGGCTTAAGTTGCATGGACTCCCGGATTTTCTTATGCACAATGTACTTTATCTTCTTGAGTTGCAAAGAAGCTTGTTGTCCCTAGTGCACATTAGATAGCAAGGCTACTATGTTCATATGTTTGGAGGCAAATTTGAGATAAGGAAGGACTCTGACAACATGGTTGTCATGACCGAAATAGAAGATGGAAGACTATTGAAGTTGAATGGAACATCTGCCCATACACAGACTGTTGCATACCTCTCTCATCATGACTCAGGTATAATGCCATCTAGTCTTTTTTGGCATGCTAGATTTGGCCATATTAATTATGACAATCTTCATTTGTTAAGAAATAATGATGTTTTTGGTTTGCCTACTATTCCTTGGAAAGCACAACAAACAACCCTTTTATGATTCCACTTCCAGAGCATGTAGAAAACTTGAACTGATTCATTTTGATTTGCGTTTCCCTATGCCTATTCCTTCTGCAAATGGAAACAAATATATCCCGACTTTTATTGATGATTACACCAGAATGTGTTGGGTGTATTTGTTGAAAGACAAATCATAAGCTTTTGAAACTTTTAAAAATTTTCATGTATGGATTCAAAATGAAGCCCAGTCTCGTATTGGCTCTCTTCGCACTGATAATGGAAGAGAATATACATCTAATGAATTTGAAATCTACATTCGCCAACATGGGATCAAACATCAAACCATAGTTCCTTACAATCTCCAACAGAACGGTGTGGTTGAACAAATGAACAGGACACTCCTAAATATGGTTCGTTCCATGATGTTTTTCAAGAATGTTAAATTGATGTTTTAGGATGATGCAGTTTATGTCAAAAA
>ML778088.1:910947-946188 GCA_009831015.1 Picea engelmannii | reverse complement strand
CTCTTATCTATTGAAATGCAAAGAACTATAATAATGGCATAAACATTAACAAAAACAAGACTCCATATGAAATGCAGTATGGCCACATTCCTTCGATGAGGCATCTCAGGGTCTTTGGTTCCACCTACTATGCCTTGATTCCTAAGGAGCAAAGAAGCAAGCTTGATGCAAGGAGTCGGAAGTGCATCTTCTTGGGGTACTCAAATACCACCAAGGGGTATCGTCTTTACGAGGAGACAAACAAGAAATTCATCCTTTCCAAAGATGTGATCTTCTTGAATCCTCCAAGAAAGACGAAATTGTTGAGAGGCAACTTGATCATCTGAACAGATTCACTCGTGTAAAGACATATCATGAATTTGATGATGAGATTCCACATCTTGAAGGGGGGATCCCCATCTTGGGTCAATCTTTGGAATCTCCTTTTGTAGCACTATCACCCCCAAATGAAGAAGTTCCTACCACTTCATCAGAACCTGAAATTCAGTTGGATGAAGTGATCGAGAGGATTGAAAAGTTGAGGCTTGATGAGAACTCAGCGCCATCTCAATCGGTCGAGCAACCTGGACCATCTCATAAAGGTCCACCAGATTGTCCTCAAAACAAGGAGGTAATGTAGATAATTCAAACTCGGGTGATGTAGATGACATGGATGTTTCATATGATTGTGAGTTGAATTTATCTACTAACCATGAACCGCCTTCCTTTAAAGAAGTTGCTTCTAATGATGAATGGAAAAAAGCCATGCAGAAGGAATATGATGCTCTCATCAAGAATGGGACATGGAAGTTGGTGGACCCTCCATTTGGAACCAAACCAATCGACTGCAAGTGGGTATTCAAGAACAAGTACAGATCAGATGGCTCACTTGACAAGCACAAAGCAAGGCTTGTGGAAAAAGGATTTGCACAAAAAGAAGGTGTTGATTATGAGAAGACTTTTTCCCCCACAACCTACCATCCGTACTCTATTTTCTAGGGTAGCAAAAAAATGGATGGAAAATTCATCAAATGGATGTGAAGACTGCCTTCTTGAATGGAGACTTGAAAGAGAATGTGTTCATGTCTCAACTAGAAGGATTTGTTGTAAAGGGACAAGAACATAAGGTATGCAAGCTCATCAAACCCTTATATGGCTTGAAACAAGCACCGCAAGCATGGTATGAAAAGTTAACTGAGCATCTTCTAAAATTTAATTTCAAGCATTTCAATCTTGACGATGCAACTTTGTTTGTCAAGAAAGTTGGAAAAATTATTGTGTATCTTGTAGTATATGTAGATGATATGTTCATAACAAGGAACATTGACAACTACATTGCATCCATAAAGAAAGAGTTGAAGAAAGGCTTCGAGACGACAAATTTGGGACATCTTCACTACTATCTGGGGATTGAAGTGATTCAAAATCCAAAGTACATATTCAACACCCAGGAGAAGTACATTGGAGAACTATTGAACAAATTTGGTATGGATGAGTGCAATCTTGTTTCTACTCCAATGGAAAAGAATTTGAAACTCACATCAAAAGAAGGGAATGAATTTGAGGATGCAACCAAGTACAGACAGCTTGTGGGAAGTCTTATCTATATTACTACCACCAAACCAGACATTTCATTTGTTGTTGGGATTCTTTCCAGGTTCATGCAAAAGCCTTTCAAAGGACATTGGTCTGTTGCAAAAAGAGTTCTGAAATACTTGAAAGGAACTCAAGATTTTGGACTTAGGTACTCTAAGGTGGATAACTTCAACCTGATCAGATATTCTAATTCAGACTTTGATAGAGATAAGGAAAATGGAGTAACAACTTCAGGCTATCTCATGAATCTTCGATCGGAAGTTGTCTCCTAGAGATCACGCAAACAGTCGGTCCCAGCAGATTCCACAATAGAGACAGAATATGTGGTAGTTGCAGTAGCAACGAAGGAAATTGTGTGGCTCAGGAAAATACTTGAAGATTTGCAAGAGAAACAAGTGAATTCTACCCTTCTTCTAGTTCACAATGTTGATATTATGGTAGTTGCGAGAGGTATTTACCTCCACGTGTAACCCTGACGAGAATAGAATATTCTGGGAAGCAACAAGAAACCCTAAAGCATTAAACCTAACCTTAGAAGACAAGTCGGCTCAAGGAAATAATTAAAATTAAGTATTTAGCATCCAAAATGAGAAGTCGGCCCAGACAGCTCAAGAAAACAGTATAAATACAAGTAGCCAGACCTCATTTTGTACCAGACAGCTCGAAATTTCAGCTGGGAAGAGGTGCACATTGCAGAAACTGGGCAAGTGCACAAGTCTGGGGAGCAACTGTTGCAATCTATATTCTTGGTTTAGGCTCGGACTTTCTATTGGTTATGGTTGGACTTTTTGATCAGTCTTGGTTATCTTTATGCATTAGTCGTGGTTGGGTATTGGTTTGCTTCTGGAATCATTCTCTGTCCAGGTTAAGGTGCTCGGGGTGGCTTCAGCCTATGGTTGGGTGACAATATTGCTATATTCGTTATGGTTAAATGAACACATCCATTACTTTCTAACAAGTTATGGGCCAACACTATCTTCAGACAGTCTAACCGCTGGAAGATAGATTGGGAGGATTTGATCAGTTACAATTGTAGTTGCAGCCAGTTTTTGCTACAGCAACGAAACCCTAAACCTCTTGTTGAGGCACCTTAAGTGAAGAGATTGACCTAATTTCTGGATAGCCTAGTGCGCCCTAGCCTAGCGCATCTCCTGGTACTCTCAGCAAGCTAAGATGTCAAGTTTGAGTTTTTGGTCAAAGTCAAAGGTTGACCAAGTCAAAGCAGTTATGACTTACTCTATGAAGTCAGAAAATAAGTTCGAAGGGGCTTCTAACTTCAGAGCATGGAAGACGAGGATTCACCTCATCCTTGCCAAGAATAAAGTGTTGGATATCGTGAAAGGAACGATCGTGGAACCACAGTTCGAAGAAGGAAAAGAGAAGGAACCTCAAAACGTTGCAGTTATGGAAAAGTTCAAAGACAGTGACATCAATGCCATGAGTATCATAGTGGACTCTATAAAAGACCACTTGATATGCTACATCTCCCATCTTGACTCATCTAATATGTACGATGCCCTAACAAACCTCTTCTCAGTCAGAAACATTGGACAAGTAATGAGTCTGAAGAATGAGCTTCGTGACATGAAAATGAATGATGATGACAGCATAACATCATACTTTGTGAGAATCTCTCAGTTAAGAGATCAACTACAAGCTATAGAAGAAATCATTTCAGAGAAGGAACTGGTAAATATAGTACTCAATGGTCTTCCCAAGACATGGGATGCATTTGCCGCAAGCATGAACACAAGAAAGGAGTATCCCACATTTGAAGAACTTTGGACTTGTTGTGCACAAGAAGAATCAAGGATTAGTGCAAAAAAGAAACCCCAAAAGAAATATGATGATCAAGCTTTCACAACAAGATTCAAGAACTTCAGGAATAAAAAGGAGTTTGGCTCAAGGAAGAAATCAAATCAAGAGAAAGATATGTCAAAAATACAATGCTTCAACTATAGAAAATATGGTCACTACAAGAATCATTGTCCCGAGTTAAAGAAAAAGGAAGGAAACACATGAAGCATCAGTTGTCGAAGAAAGGGAACCCTCAAAGAAGGCCAAGAAGGATAAAACAGACTTCTTCTTCTAAGACAAGGTAACAATATTCTTCATAATTCCTGTACATACCATGTTTACATAATTTTTGTACATATCTTGCATATCTATTTCTTAAAAGATAAGATGTTCAAAGAGAAACAATACCTATGGAAGAATAACAAGATAAGGATTGCTATCACACGCAAAGATGAAGTACATCGACAACCCTTGGTAACAATTCATGTGGAAGCTATTAACATAATTAACAGTTGCAAGATAAACCGAAAGTAGAATCAAACTTGAAGAAACCTGGAAGAAGTAAAAACATAAAGAAGTCAGCAATCAAGAGGAAATTGGAAAAAGACTTGTTACACTTTGCAGAAGGCAAAAGGATGCAGATGGAAGCGTGGACTCTCTTAGTTGGAGGGAGTCGATTATATAATTCCAAAAGAAGAGCATGCATTCATGCATGAAGCAAGGATTAGGAGGGAGAAAATCCTAAATAATATGATCCATCAAGGATTATGAAGTATCTATCCAATGAATCTCCATGTTCCCATTGATGGTAGCAACCATGAAAAGCAGCACGTGTTCAGTTTAACCGTAGAAGAAGTCTTCTTCGAAAAGAAGCCTTAAAGTATCCCTGGTTGTCCATCCACATCCATGATCCTATGATGAAAGGAAGAAGTTTGAGTCTTCAGGGCATGGAATCTATAGAAAACTCCATGGACCCAAGAGCTAAAGAGAAACATAAAGAAGAACATGAAGATTCCAAGAGAGAAAGAAAAGCCAGAACAACCAGTCATTATATCGAGAATCACAAGATTACCAGCTTGGTTTGAACCCACTAGAAGCAATCAAGCAGAAGAAATGGAAGTTGTGATGAAGAACAGTGTATGAAAGACTTATGAATGGAAGCATTGCGAGATTCAGAACTAAAGGCTCTCCCATATGGAGGGAGAAGACTATGATGATAGCTTGTTCCAGTAACCAGACATACCTCTACCTGAGCCATTATATCTTCTACAACATCCATGGGTTGGAGCTTACATCAGATGAATGTAAGGATTGTTCTCCTCAACAGAGTAATTGAACAAAGAAGCGTATATAGAGTAACCTCAAGATTTGAGGTATACCAGAAAGAGATCCTTGTATGCAGATGGAAGAAGATCTTTTATGGATTCAAACAACTTGGTGCAGAGCCTCCAATGCACAGCAGAAGCGTGGTGAAAACTTTCTATATTGTATTAGAATGGTTACTCAGAAGTCCAGGATGATGGATTGTTAATCCATGACAAACTCTCATGATGACAGAAGAAGTGCCACTTGGATATGTTCCAATTTGAGCCTTGCCACGATGTTATGAGCTAGCAAAAAACAAAAGAGTTGAATCCAACTATGATATACTATAATGATCAGAGCTATATGAAGCCTTCAAAGAAAACCAGTATTCCAAAAAGACCAAAGTACATTGAGATCAAGCATTACATTCTCCGTGATGAAGTCTATAAAGGAAAAGTGGTTCTCCAATATATCTCCACAGATGAACAGATAGCAGACATTTTAGTAAAGCCTCTGTCCAAGATGAAAAAGTTTGCATACTCAAGAAACAAGTTGAAGCTCGTGGAGACAACTTCCTTATTGAAAAAGGAAGAGATAACTCCCAGGTTGGGAGGGAGCACTAATGTGTTATCGATTTATGGACAGTCATTTTTCAGTTCAAGAAATGGTCTAGGATGAGCAGTTCATTTCCAGTTCGAAAAGTGGTTTGAGATTTTTAACGAACAGGCATTTTCCAGTTCGGAAAATGGTCGAGATCGAACGGTCATTTTCGTAATGAAAATGGTTTGATAGATTGTTGATGTACCATAGACAGTGATTCCCCTTATGGCCAATGTGAGGGAATGGTCTAGGACAGTCTTTCTTCTTGGCAGTCACTCTCAATAGTGGTCAAGTAGAATGGTCTGCCTCATCGGGCAATCATTCTTTCGAAGTTCACAGTTGGGAGCAGTTTCAAAGAATGGCCCGTTTTGGAGGTTGGTGCAAGACAGTCATTTCCTTAGGAAATGGTCCGGACAGTCATTCCCTAGGGCAGACTCATTCTCTTCAGGTTGCACTTTGTTTAGTGCCGGAGGAATGGCCCAGTTAGGTGAATGGTCCAGGTTCAGCAAACAAGGACAGGCATTCCTTAGGGCAAACTCATTCTCTCCAGGTTGCACTTTCTTTAGTGCCGGAGGAATGGCCCAAATAGGTGAATGGTCCAGGCTCAGAAATCAGGACAGTTATTCTTCTATGCTTGAGAAGAATAGTCCAGATAGTTCATGTTGATGTTGTACTTTCTAAGGGCAAATGATCTTCCAAATCTCACAGATGTGAGTGGAAGAATGGCCCAAATGACTCAGTTTATATCATGATATTGTTTTTTTGTGCAGGTTGATATCAAATGATATGATTGCTATGGAGACTGTATGTCTCTGGACAGTAGATGTATGCTACTGTGGTGGATGTGTTCCACTGGTTGTGACTAGGTGTCACTGATTAAGTAGTTGTGTGCTACTTGGTGTGATAGTGTACCACTAGATTGTAGTTGTGTACTACTATGGATAGACACAGTTGTGTTCTATTGAATAACATTGTTCTGATTGCCATGTAGACTATAAGTAGTGTTGAAAATGATTATCAGCTAGATGGATAGTCGGTGTACTTGTGGACAAACATTCTCCGGGCAGAGAATGGTCCAGATAAAACAAATTGTTGGTGGACAGGTATTCTCTCTATGGAGAATGGTCCAAGTTGACAGTTTGTTGACATGTCATGGACTAGTATTTTCCTAAGGCACAGATTGTTGCCCGATTAGGAAAATGGTGCAAGACCAATATTTTCTAAGGCATACAGGTTGAGACAGATCTCTATAACTTGATTAGAAAATAGTCCTAGATTGGCATTCCTATAGGAATGGTCTCTGTAATCCATGGCATAGCCTTTTAACATCGTTGGGATAGTCATTCTTCGAGGACGTATGTCCATATTAGAATAAAGATCCTTGTATCACTCTGTGGAGTGACTTATTCAGCATCATGCCTAACTACTCAGCTAGAGTATGACTTCGAGAGATGATGCAGTTGATGCTATCAGATGATAGTGATGATGGTGCTCGTGATCTAATCATGAGATAGTTTGTACAACTATGATGATGCTACCAATTCAATGGTATGTTTGTGCTCAAGACCATTGCCTTCAATACCTCCCTAGCTAGGAGGGAGTGTTGATATTATGGTAGCTGTGAGAGGTATTTATCTCCACGTGTAACCCTGACGAGAATAGAATATTTCGGGAAGCAAGAAGAAACCCTTAGCATTAAACCTAACCCTAGAAGACAAGTCGACTCAAGGAAATAATTAATATTAAGTATTTAGTGAAGATTTTTAGGTCCTATCAAGCTTGCCAACTGGTTCTGTCTTTGACCACAGATTGGCTCTAAGTTTCAACTGTTATGTAAATGTTTGTTGTTGTTTTAGGACAGCCAACAGTCCAAGAACTTCTTTTGTTATGGTTGTACTTGCAATTTTAGGTGCTCTAGCATGTAGTTTTATTAACCAGAAGTTAGCACATGCATATTGTTATCCACCAGTTTGCACAAGCTGGATTTCTTAAAGAGCCGCCAAAGAATGAGTAATCAGTACTCATATTTGCAAAGTTCAAAGTTCAGTCGGTCTTGTAAAAGACCCATTTTTTCTACATTTCCACCATTGTAATAAATGTCCTAAGTATGAGATATTGTAAAAGGCTATTGGCCACCCAAGACCAGGAGTGAGCACATACTTTGGAGTGTTTTTTTCTACTTGTTAATTTTATTTTTGTTTGTCGTAGTGAGCGATTAAATAATTTCTAAGTTTTTTCACTCAGAAGACTAAGCTCCAAAGCCGGAGTATGTGCTGGTAAGTAGGTTTTGGTATGGAAAATCCAATGTCTAGTGTCTGAATGTATATAAGTTCATACTAGGACATACTAATTGAGTCATCTAGAAATTGTGGCTAGGTTTGATAGGTTTTTTTTAAGTTTTCAATGAATTAATTAAATTCCTGCAAAAATGGAATTTATTAATTCTGGGTCAATAAATGGAAAAAGTATGCATCAAACATTGTCATATGTCATATTTATAGTCGTGTTCCAATCCAGAATATCATGTAAACCCCTATTTCCCATCTTTCGAGRTAAAAAAGCGATTATCATCACTAAAAAAAAACAAAATTACTCGAAAAATACGAAAAATGGGTAATTAAATTAATCTCCTAAATTTTAGGAGAACTGGGGAACATGTTTGGAACATGTTTTTTCCATGTCCCCAGTTGACTGGAGGCTTGGGCGAGTTCATCTGAGGTAGGGTCGACTTGATTGGAGATGACATGGAGTTAGGGGGATATCCCAATGAGGGAACTCAACCCCACTTCCTAGGTGGCACATTTCCCAAGGTCCCACGCATTCCCTAACTACTCCTTCACTCCCCCTCACTCCCACTCACACCTCCCATCCCTCGCCTTCACTCCCCTTTTACCTAACACCAGTCCACCTCCACTCCACTAATCCCTAGTGCATTGCTTGCCTAAGAATTGTCACCCTATCTCCTATATAAGAAAGGTGACCCCTCCTTCCTCACTAGTTAGAATTCGTGGGAAGAAGATTGTATTGTATCACTTGCTATTTTGATTAAAGGAATAAAAGACTTTGGAGCTTCATTGTGTTGTCTTGTGCAAATGTGTGGAGGATCTTCTCCCTTCATGGTGCTTTGAGTATGGTAAACATCTCTTGCTTGCATTTCTTATTTGTCCATTTAATAAGGTATTAGTAAACTAGATTGTCTTGTTAATTCTTATTTTATCACAATTCAATCTATGAATCCGTATTATTATTGTTTTAATTGCATGCTTTCAAGGTTTATGTGTAGGATATTTTGACGGTTTGCTTGCAAGGGTATTCTAAGTTTGCAGATTCTCTACCTTGGAGGAGTGGAGGGTTCTTGCTTGAACCTCTAGCATCTTCAAGTGCATTCAGTGGAAGGATTCCCCTCTTGAACACATCATTCTGACTCCATCGCCCAAGTTCCTGGTTTCAAATTTCTCTTTCCCCTTCTCTCTCAAAATTTTATAAGAAAAAATAATCTTGTCCTTTGGTTTTTTGTTGCATGCAAGGATTTAGTTTAACTTGAAGGTACAAATATGTTTTAGATCAGTTGCATGCAGCCTCTAAAAGCTAGATCTGAATTTTATCAAAGCATTTCATCTATTTGCCAAGTTCTAGCTTAAATTTGTCTCTAACTAGCCTTCAAATTCCTAGCATTTTTAGGGCTTGTGGTAGGCAAAAGTTTAGAAAGTTTTAAAAAATAAATCTGCAAGTTTAGTTGTTTTTTCTTTGCTGATTTTATATCAGCCAGTAAGATCCTAAGGAGGTTAGCTATCTAACTATCACTCCTTAGTTAATTTTCTGTTTTAGCATATTTTTTAACTTATATATTTTTTTTACAAATTTTGGGGTTGATCAAAGACACTCTTAAAGTGTTTTTGGTCATTTGTTGCATTTGATCGCTTGTTGTTTTATCGCATATTTAACAGGTACAAGAGGAAATGCGGTTGAATTTTTGAAGTTCATCCCCTTCCATGACCCTTCTGGTGCTTCCAGGAGCTTTGTATTTGATGTTTTTTTCTCAAAAGGCTTTGTAAAACACTTGATCTCCTGATATAAAGGTCAAGTGTATCAAAAAAAAAAAAGTAGTTTAAGTTTGTAATAAAGTTAGCGAGCCACAAAGCTTGTCTTTAGTTGTTTCCCCTACCCTTGGGGGGAAATTGGTGTATTTTCCCTTTTCTGCTTTTCGGGGTTGTTTCCCATTTCATTGGTTTTATTTTAGTATTTCATGCATAAACAAGCTAAAATTAACTCACATCATTTAAATCAAAGTTTTAAAATCAATTGCAAGTTCTAGGTTTGTTTATTACTAGTTTCCTTTTGTTTGCAAAGTTATTGGAATAAACCCCAATTATTCAAATCTGAGTATGCAAGCCCGTTGTCACACTCAAGTGCTTCGGTGACCCAAAAATAATTTGAATAGTGCATGCTAGTATAATTAGGACAATCGCTAAGTGGCATTATTCATCTAAGACCTCTACCCTGGGTGGAGTGTGTCAAGTCAAGGGGTAACTCACCTCGTTGGACCTGCGACACACCTGGTTGACAAGTTTTAGATTGGTGAATAACGCACAAGGAGGCCACATTACACATTGCACACAAAGAGTGGGGACCCCGACTTTAATCCCCACTTCACGGTCTCAAAACTTTTCTAATAACACCAAATCCATTAATTAAAACACTCAAGATAAAATTAACGCGACACGTTCATCACATCACACTTTACGGTTTTATCTGGCACTGGTCTTTCAAGTTTATCTATTTTATCTATGGATGCAATACTTATCTTTATTTTATGTGATGATTGATAAATGCTCATGGTTGGTTTCACAGGCAGTATCCTTTTGATCAAGCTTGTGTTGTGTTGATATTATCTTGTGTTTCAAAAAGTACAAACTCTTAGATTAAGTGTTTTTCTTTCTTAGTTTAGAAAAGCCTTAGATTTATTTTCATAGGGACTACCCCCCTTGGCTTCGCTAAGAGTTGGCCTAGACAGAGGAGTTGAGGATCAGGTGATAGCACCTTGACTCGAGACTTGCCCCCAAGGACACACCAAGTAGATTGAAGGTTTCTTCCACATTAACCCAGGTGTGTATTAGGACGGAAACACATACTAAAATAAATACAACACACCTAAAGATCTTTACAGCTGAAAATAAGTAGATCTAAAAGACTAACACACATCATTTTGTACACAGGTATTTTTGGTCAACATGACCCTGGATAAAACCCCCCCGGGGAAAACCAATTTGGGATATATGTCTATATATGAGGAAAGCATATGGTTGAATACAGCAAGTACAAAATATAGATGAACCTTATGCAATAGCATCTTGATCCAAGCTGAAATACAAGTCCAAAAGAACCAGGTGCACCCTAGGAAGGTGTGCCCCCCATACAAGATCTCAAATCCACTGAAACTGCTCCAAAAGCAAACTGTGAGCTCAAAATAGAAAACCCCTTCACAGGAATGAAGCTTTGTTGGATGGCCTCTCTCTGCAACTGATCTCACTGCAATTTGATGGGTAGAAGTCCTCCCCACTACCGATGTGCCCTCCACAGTAATGAAACCTCCTCAGTAAATAAACAAGGTTAGATGTTGAATGCCTCCCTCCATGAAAGCATGCGCCCAAGCTCAAGCCTCCTCATGCAACAAACCTCATCTCCAAGCTCCCTCTCTTCCTCTCCAAGTGAGAAAATGAAGTAATGGATCCTCCTTCACCCTTTGCACCCCTCTTGAACCTCCATAAGGAAACCTAAGTAATGGATGGTTGAGATCATCCCATCTCCCATTTAATCAAAGGTTGAGATCACTCAAATATAATCTCACTCAATAACCCACTTTGGGTTAAGTTCCCTAAGTTCACTTTATGTCCCTAATTCACCCACAAAGTGAATTAATAGTCATTTTAGGCATAAATGACAAAATTTCACTTTCGACTTAAAACTCCTAAGTCAAAGTGAAATTAGACATAGTACAAGGCACAAAGTGTATAATACATCCCACATGTGTCTAGGAGAGCAAACACATGGGGAACACCTCCCAAGGTACAAAACTCAACATTTAGCATCCAGAATGAGAAGTTGGCCCAGACAACTCAAGAAAACAGTGTAAATACAAGTAGCCAGACTTCATTTTGTACCAGACAGCTCGAAATTGCAGTTGGGAAGAGGTGCGCACTACAGAAACTGGGCAAGTGCGCAAGTCTGGGGAGCAGCTGCAGCCGACAGCTACTGCAATATGTATTCCTGGTTTAGGCTCGGACTTTTTATTGGTTATGGTTGGACTTTCTGATCAGTCTTGGTTATCTTTATGCATTAGTCGTGGTTGGCTATTGGTTTGCTTCCGAAATCATTCTCTATCAAGGTTAAGGTGCTAGGGGGTGGCTTCGACCTATGGTTGGGTGACAATATTGCTATATTGTCTATGGTTAAACGAGCACATCCATTACTTTCTAACACACAATACTTCTGCAATCAAGTTGGCCAAGAATCTCAGATTCCATGATCGTACCAAGCACATCAACATAAAGTACCACCTGATTCGATATCATGTAGAGGTCAAGACTATTCACTTAAGACATTGTTCCACAAATGAGCAAATTGCAGACATCTTCACCAAAGCACTTGGAAGAGAAAATTTTGAGAAGTTCAAAATTATGCTTGGAGCCACACACACTGCTTCGGATTAAGGGGGGGGAATGTTTGAGACGTAATCCTTTATGGTTGTGATATTTGTAACATTAATGTAAATATGAACAGTCATAGGAGATAGGAAGCGTCACTCGTTATGGAAGACGAACAACCAATTTATTTGTAGTTTTTCACCTATCTAGTTGATGCAAATACATCAAGTGTGGAGTTATCTTTTCTGCCATCCCTAGCTTGAAAAAGGCTCGGCAAAGGGAGATGAGGTTAGGGCCTAATTTTAAAGTCAGACCCTATTGAAAAATCAGGCAAAGGCAAGCTTGAAGATAAGAAGAATGGGGCCCAATCTAAGGATTGAAGCCGAGTAGAAAATTGGGAAGAAATTCAAAAATTGAAAGGGAGGGGCATGCCCGATTTGGCAATCAGCCCCGATTTAAAAATCGGGAGGCGAGATTAGAAAGGAAGAAAAGACCATTTGAAGAGTTTGAATCAAAAAGACTTGAATTCAAAGGTAAAGAAACTTCAATTGAAAAAGAAAGGGAAATTGAACCAAGGGAAAAGAAAAAAAAAGTTGAGGAAAGGGGTCCGGTTTGGGAAATCGGAGCAAAATTCGAAAAGTAGGCAAGTTAAAAACCTTATTCAAGAAAAACATCAACTCAAACCAAAAGAAATGAAACTGAGTTATAATCAAAAGAGTGAAAGATGGAGGTTCAACTAACTTATTCATTTCAAAAAAATTGGAAGAAACCAGGTTGCAAGGCAATGAGGAGATAAGATCAATATAAATCCAAAAAAAGAAAAAAGAGGGGGGGCAAGTTTTGCTCAAAACTTATGGGGGTTGTTGAGAGCACAACACATTAACTAGGTTGTTTCCCAGTCAGCGTAGAACTTGACTTGGAATTACTATTGCATGGTGAATGCCAGCTTATTAAAAGGGAATAACTCACCTAAGTTCCTCAGGGAATTGACATGGTACAACAAAAATCATAGTAGTGATGGAAAGTGCTTGGGCTTTATTTATCTCTTCTAGGACAGAAAGTAACGTTTGAAACAAATTTACAGAACGTTGGTATGAACTACCAAAAACTATATAAATAGTTTTCACAATAAGAGAACCTACCTCAGATATGTTTCCTGCACATAAATTTAAAGAGAAATTTTCTGATGACTGCAACAAGCTCACCTTAAAAGGGACTTAAATGCAAGGAAAGCAATGCTTAACAAGAATGTTGTCATGGATACGTCTTCTATATTGATTTAACATCATCATTACCTTCAAGAATATCTAACTATACAAAACCACCTTTTCCACTCTTCCTCTCCAAAGACATGCTTCTTGGCAGCCTGGGTGTGTTCACTGTTTATAGCCTGCTGCCATGGCCCTCACTGCCTTGCTCCCTTTGAACTCCCAGCATCCTTAGCACAAGTTATAGAGCCACAATTTATGCATAATTCCTGAGAACGGTGCTTGCACTGCACAATTTTTGCATTTCCTTCTCTGAGCTGGGGATGTTAACAGTCACGAATTAATGTGGTCACGGCTTATATAATTGAGTACCAGGCAGATACAACAACCAAAATTTCATGCAATAGAAGTCCTTGAAAGAATGGACAACTGCAATCAACAGAACTTGTTGTAACACATATATCAACAAGAGATGCAAAGGGCTGTATGCATACTTCAATGCGATATGGCACCAACTGAACTTTCCACAATGAACTATCACGGTGGTGCCAGTACATAACAGGGTGCCACAACACCATGAAATATAATACTGGCAAGAGAAAATAGGATGCTGCAGAGATCTTTTTGCACGTGAGATTATTGAAGATCAAATAATTACTGTCAGACCTCCTGGGGCCACCTTATATTTCTGGTATGAGCTTAGACAGCTTTGCAAAAGCAGCAACAAATTAATGAATATGGCAGTGTGAGCTTGACTCCCACAGGCATAAAGTATGAACCACAATGTTGTAACAGCAAACAGTATCAAGCAACAGGCAAACATGTGGATGCCAAATGCTTTAACCATGGCCATAGTCAATCCACCAGCTCTATAAAGCACCCTCTTTAGAGAACTGTAACGTTCCAGACACAACCTCATTATCTTTAATGAAGGTTTGAACAATCTTGATGAACCAACTAAGACCCTCATGTACTGCTCACCATACAAGAGATATGCACCACTGTTTCTTTTCCTATGAAAGATAAACTTGCCCCCTCTGTATGACACACAGGAGAAATCAAAATATGAAGAGAAAATTACGTGTCTCAAACACAAGTGATTTCATAGTCCTCCATATTGCAGGTAGAAGGAAAATATTATATAAACTTTGCTCTGCTTTTATCACTGCATTCATGCATTATTCACCAAAGCATGCTTGTGTTTTAATGAAAGAAAGCAGAATCAAGTTGAAGCAATTTGTGCAAAATTCTCAGAACATAGAAGGAAATAGATCTTGCACTTAAGCCGCTGGCAAACAGAAAATCAATTTCTGATCAAACAGAATAAACTCATCAATATCCACGAAATATTTCATAATAGCAAACAAGAAACAAAAGGCTCAAGCTCAGTCACACAGCTTTTAATAACAGGAGATAAACTATTTACCAGGAAAAGGAAGGGATGCCATGGAAGCATCCATGACTTGCCTCCAAAAGCTCCCTTCGAAGCCAAAGAAAAGAATATTGTGATATGGATCAACAGGGCGATCAGGGACAACATTTACTGACAGTATATACACGCTACTTGGATCTCCCCTTCCTGGGCTCTTGTTCCTAAGATGGCCTTCTACCTAGAGCATTTTCTGCAATCTAGGCATGGCCTTATTTTATGCTTGAGTATACTCATCATGACTGGTCTCATGGCCTGCGGTTCCCATTCAGGCTCTCATTAGCTTCGAATTGAGTCTGACCATTGTATCCTACAAGAAGAGAGGGTATGTCGGCTATGACATTTGCAGGTGGTGGAATCTAAGGAATATTTCAATTTTAGATGCCCCATCTACTACAAGATTAGGGGGAGATACCACACCCTTTTTCATGATTTGGGACAATCCATATCCACGTTCATCCAAGAACCTGACCAGAGGTGTCTAGCTCTTTATATGCATGAAGCGATGACTCCGAGATGACAAACCCTGCAGGTTTCCTTTGGACCCCACCCTATCAAGTTGATTGCCTCTTCTTTTCAACCTATTTCAGCACTCGGTGGTGCTAAGAAGCAAGTAGATCATCTGATGATCAGCACAACATGCACCAGGTCAATAAGACCACATACAGTCTCTCACCCTAGGGCCAATCGAGTCTTTCCCACACAGAATAGGAGTACCCATCCTCAATATAGACCATATCAACAACCCAATCCAAGCAAGACCCATATCACAAGATTATTTTCCTCGGCATCAAATGTTATGAGACAATCTACTTGTGGCTCCCACGAACCTCCTAGGATCACCCAACCTAAGCCTCTCACTGTTGGACGCTCTTTGTTACCTCCCAAACCTGCACTCAAAGTCATAAAATAAAAACCCTGGAACACAACTGCAACCCCAGGTGAACTTAGGAGGGTTGTCCATTGTCACCATGACAACACCTCCTCTCTCTTTAGGCCATCTCTCCTTCGGCACAAGGGGGGAATTCCTAACAAATGTGTAAGATAAACTTTTAGAAATGAATGGGATGGTGGATTTCCAAGACCAGTGCCTATCGAATGGGTGATGGAGTAAAGGTCAACAAACAAGAGGGTTAGAATAAGATGGAAAGAGGCATAGTTAGGCTGTTATAAACATGCTTTAACCAACCACATGAACTTCTCTAATATGTAGAAATTAAAGGGCCCTTCGAAAGGTGCACCTTATCAACAATTACAATTCAGCAATAATAACATGCAACCATTGAACAATAGAAGATAACTACAGCCTCTTGGATAATAGAAAGGACCATGGAAAAACAAATATTGAACAATGATGAGCAACAAGTCACAAGGAGGGTTTCTCCCCAACCTTATTCCTTCTTCTTGAAGCAAAATGCCCTTCTTCAAAAGATCATTACAAAATATTTGCAAGAGTAGTCTTAGCAACCAAATACATCCATGAAAATACAAAAAAAGGTGATGAACATCACATTTACAAGCCCCTTAACTTCAACCTCCCAGTAGATCTTCAACTAGGCTTGAAAGAGATCTCCCAATAAACCAACCATGCTCAACAAATGAGAGGGCTTCTATTTATATAGAGTTTTCACTTAGCCTCTCTTACAATAAAATAATAATAAGTGAATCCTAGATCCACTTTTCTTTCCTGAGAAAATATTAAATGATACATCAAGGTCTCCAAAGCTGGGCACCCCTCAAACATAATAAAGAATGCATGAAATAGACCTCGAATGAGTCTTTGATGCCACTTGTCAACCTCTTATGCAAAATGCCTCCTTGAAATGTGCTTCTTGGACCGTGAAAGAGGGTTTGTTCTGCCATGTGTCTTTCTTCTCCTTGGAGCACTCTTCAAGACAACCACTCCCACTAAAATAATGATAAATGCCAAGTCAATGGAAACACTCCTTAATCTAGGGTCTTCTTAGACCTTGGGGAACCTATTCTTGAATATGTGCAAAGTGGGTTCAAGGTGGTTATTAGTTTTCTTGAAGTTTGGACGCCCTCATCAATTAGCACCCTATCTCAACACATGTGGCAATAAAATACATAAAAGCTCCCTTTAGCTGTGGAGCACTTGCTTATTATTTGAATGCCAAGTGTCCTCATATAATGCAAGGTGATTCACTTGAAGCTCCAATAATATGAAATGCCTCCAAATATGCAACTTTGCTTTGGGATATGTGAAATGCACCATCAATTATAAACTATGCATGAAAATATGTAGATAAGGTCTCCAAAGATGAAACTCTGCCACATGTGCAACCCTGCCTCCAAATGCATGAACTCAACCATCAAACATGCCTTAAAGGACGTAAGCATCCTCCAAGCATATGAAAGAAAAGTTGATAATCATGAGGATGCTCGAATCATGCTCGGAAGTCCATATCCAAGGGCAATCTACCTCCGGAAACCCCATCATCCAATAACTACTATTGAGAAGAATGCCTCCAAAAATAGGCTTGCATTTTGGGTGGTAACACTCTCCAAACAACATCATCAGATAGTGCGTTGGGTCGTTCTCAATTATTGATGGCCTGGTAGATACTTCTTCATTCTCACTCTTTACCTCCTAATCGTGTATTACTGACATCTAGAAGATCTCTTGCACTCTTTCTTCATCTATTTCTTTCATGTATGTCATGTATTGTCGTGTTTTATACTTTTGGAATAGCCTCAGGCATTTCTACAGCTTTGTATCACTGATTGTACTTCTAGTCCCTTGACCTATCTTTTTGGTCATTTGTTGGACATTAATAAATTATCTTATGTTATATCTCTACTCTCTTCTTTTTATTGAAAAAGAAGGGAAAATAAATTTCAACTCTGCAATCATCCTATTTTAAAGGAGTGATTTTCCATGCAATACATGCACTTCTCCTTATTTTTCTGTTTAGTTACACAAGGAATATAGAGGGCCATATCATAGAAAGTGGTGAACAAGTACATATTCTCGGTCGAATTACTTGTAACATACCCAAAGCATGATATCAAATTTGAAGAGACCAGCCAACTGTAGAAGAAAAATTCATTATTCAATCAAAAGAATCCTACAACCATCTGGTCTACAGTATCTCAGTGACTTCCACCATTACCCAGAAATATTTGTATACAAAGAAAGCAACTACTCTTGAACTTTAACTCAGATGTCACAGTTTGAATCAAATCTCCCAGTTTCATTTCAGAAGTCCAGAAGTAGTTGGGGTAATATTCTCTCCAGGTGAGTGCCTTCAATTTGTGTACTCCCCTCAACTTCAGCAACTATAGCAGCACGCTGAACAGCCTCTGATAAAACATGAATGCATCAGATTAGATATTTCCAACATATAATGCTTCAAAGCTTATGCTCAACCACACATTCAAAACAAAAAAATGGGTTTTGTGTGTGTGGGTTGTGTGTGTAACATAGTAAAGCAGAACCAAGAATAGAGACATCTCTCGGCATATGCTTATATTCAAATTTTCTGAGTCCACTCAACTTTTAATCCATCGTTACCTGCAGACAAGAAAGTCCTTCTTCTAATCATGCGTACCTGTAACAAAAAGTCTCAGAAATTCACAGCTCAGCTTCAGAGCATTGGAATTGGCTGCACCCAGGTAACATTCCAGTCCTCAAAATGATGTTCAGAAATTGGCATTTCATTATTTTTTAATTCATTGAAAATGTTTCTCCTTCAACCAAGCTACTAAATTGTGCCTTCCCTTGTAATTTTTTTACAAATGACAAGAATGATGCATAGGAAATTAACTGTAATACAAGACTAGCATTCAAGAGAACGGCATCAAAATTGACCCAGTTTACAATTTCATTGTCTTCCTCTGAAGCTAAAATGAAAGAGGAAAAAAATGATTGCCGCTTTCTTATGAGACAAATCACAGAAGCTAGCGGCTACCAAATAGTCAGGCTTGACAAATATGAACTGAACATAATAATAAACTAATAATAATCTAATTTGAGATCACAGCCTAGCCAGACGGAAAATTGGCGTATGAGACCCTCTTGTTTGTGGGACGAGACCCCCCCTCCATGCAGAAATTTGACTGCTTAGTCTACGGAGATGTACATAACTTACGACCTCTGGTACTGATGTATAAAACATGATGCAATACCTGTAGTAGTTCGAGTCTTTTTTGATGCTGCAGCACCAACCTGTTACAGCTGATAATCATGAGCAAACATAATCGACCATCTGGCATCCACTAAAAACACTTATGCTGATATGTTTCCAAAGAAATGAAAAGAAATTCCCAAAATTATTTCTTTTTTCTAGATATCCAGAGACATGTGCTTTTCTCAAATAATTTACCATGGGATTAGTACATTTTTATAGAGTCTGAGTCAACTCTATTAAATTAATTTCTCAGACCGTCTTTGTTTTATGAATACCAAAAAACAGGTGCCTATCACATGGCTAGTGTGCCCCACCTTCCCCTGTCCACGAGAGGTAGGAAACATAAGGGACACATTATGGACCCCTGAGGATGCATTCCCTATGAAAGACTGGTGCTCATATAGGATATTAGGAAACGCCCAATACTCTACATATGATATATTAAAAAATCCCCTGAGGCTTTACAAGTTAAACCAAAATGACATTGACTCAACTATTAGTGTTTGTAGCTCGGACAGGTATTTCCGTAAGGGTGTCTACTTGCGGAAATCATCATTAAATGTATTCTATACTTTTCCTAGAATTCACTTTATTGATTTATTAATAAAGTAGATGTCTTTTTATGAAGTGACTTTTAATTAATAAAGTGACTAAGTTAAAGTCACTTAATGATTTAATTAAAAGAGAGTCATTGATCTCACGATCTAATCTTGACCGTTGAGATTAGGTAAATCGCTCAAGACAAAAGACAGAGAGGGTAAAGGAAAAGACACAATCAATTTTCATTTCGCAAGTCATGTGAGGTGAAAGAGAAAAATCAAAATTGATTTTTCAGCTTGGCGAGAAAGCAAAACAGGTTGCATGCATCTCAAGGCAGCATGGAAATCAAGGCAGCACTTTCAAGATAGTGCGTCTTTTGAGACAGCATGGATTTTGAGGCAGCAGATCTTTTGAGGCAACATGGAAATTGAGGCAGTGCGTCCTTTGAGGCAGCACAGATTTCGAGGCAACATGGATTTCAAGGCAACACATCTTTCGAGGCAGTACATCTTTTGAGGCAACATGGATTTCAAGGAAACACATCTTTCGAGGCAGTACATCTTTTGAGGCAACATGGATTTCGAGGCAACACGTCTTTTGATGCAGCACGAATTTCGAGGCAGCATGTCTTTCGAGGCAGCTGCATTTATTGCAGTAGATACAGATCCGTACAGGTCTGTACGAACAGCCTCAGTGATTGGAAGCACACAAATCGAGGCAGCGTTGTGGTTCAGGGTTGCAGATTTCTCAGAGCCATTTTCCCTGTGAAGGGAGCTCTTGTAAGTTTTGATGTTATTTGATGAAGAACTGATTTGGAAGAGTAGAAAAAATATTAGGTACTGTGTGATTGTTTTTCTCATTTTTCCGCTACATACAAGAGTTATTTATTTCAGAAAAGTATTTAGGTCTGATCTATTTACTTAGTTAGCTGATCTAGAGTAAATTTAACATGGTATAAGAGCTCTTGCTCTGAGAGAAAAGCAAATCTATTGTATTCAATGCAGATCTCTTCAGCATGTTAAAGGACAAAGCAGATCTATTGTATTCAGTGCAGATCAGCCATGTCAGTAATCAGTGTGAAGGTTGAGGATCGACTAGATGCAGTTTCCAACTTCTTGCCTTGAAAAGCAAGAGTCTCAGTGATCTTGAAGGAACAGGACTTGTGGGAAGTTGTAACAAACCCTCCTCCATCTCTAGCGCAAACCTCAGGGGATACGCCATCAGTGGTAGATCCTACATTGCAGGCAATGTGGGATAAGAAGGATATAAAGGCGCAAAGGGTGATCCTTGAAGCCATCAAGGATCATTTGATCCCGCATGTTGCAGAAAAGACTAGATCTAAGGAGATGCTTGATGCCCTTGTGTCACTCTTTCAAAGTGACAATATGAGTAGGAAGATGATCCAAAAAAACAAACTCAGAGAATACGGGATGTCCACCTCAAACAATGTAACCAGTTACCTTATGAGGATCACACAAATCCGTGACCAGCTTGCAGCTGTAGGAGAGACAGTCCTGGATGCAAAGTTAGTAAATGTTGCTCTAAATGGATTTTTCAAGGCTTGGGAACCATTCATCATGGGCATCTGTGCCAGAGAGAAACTTCCCAAGTGGGAGAGACTTTGGAATGATTGTATTCAGGAGGAGACTCATAGAGAGTCCAGATCTGGCAAGTAGGGAGGAGGTGCAGCAGATGACAACTTAGCCCTTGTCAGCTAGACAAAGAAAGGCAAAGGAAAAGTTGTCAAGAATGTTGACAATCAAGGAGAGAGACAACAATGTGGGCATAAGAGAGATATGAGAAGGATCAAATGCTATATCTACCATAAGAATGGCCATTTCGCTTCTCAGTGTCCACGGAGGAAGAAAGGCAAGGGGAAGTCGCAGACAATTGCAGCTATAGCGGAGACACAATTGAGTGAACTTCCATCCAAGTTCGAGAATGATTGTGCATTCGTGTCTTGTCTTTCCACCGGCACTACTCCCACGAGTGCTTGGTAGTTGGACAGTGGCGCCTCACACCACATGATAGAGGCTAGAGAGCTATTCAACAGCTTTTCAAAGGATGACTCAAATCTCCATGTAGAGCTTGGCAATGAGACCGAGTATGCAGTCAAGGGTCAAGGGACGGTGCAGTTCCAATTAGAGTCAGGGGGGTCCTTTGATGCACAGGAGGTACTCTATGTACCTGGCCTGAAAAAGAACATGTTGTTCATGTCAGTCATGGAGGACAAAGGTTATGAGGTTAAATTTCGAAGAGGGCAGGTGTTCATTCGCCCAGAGGAAGCTAGTCCAGACACTTTTGTGAGGATTGGAGTCTGGAATGGGAACCTTTACAGACTTCAGGGCTAGCTTGCACATGCATTGTTGCACACCAGTGAGAGCTTGTGCGATCTGTAGCACAGGAGGATGGGTCATCTCCATTACAGAGATCTAACATTATTGAGGCAGATGGTCACTAGGCTTCCATAATTCAATCTGGACCAGCAGGGGGTGTGCAAAGGCTGGGCACTTGGCAAGAATGTCAAGGCGGCCTTTCCTAGCAGCGAGACTCAATCCAAGGGCATCTTGGATCTGATCCATCCGAACATTGAAGGGCCTATATCGGTAGCTTCAGTGAAGGGCGCATCCTACTATGTGACCTTCATTGATGACTTCTCCAGGAACACCTGGATCTACTTCATGAAGACCAAGGACGAGGTCTTCAGTCACTTCCAAGCCTTCAAAGCTTAGGTGGAGAACATGAATGGCAGGAAGATCAAGGTGTTGAAGACAGATAACGGGGGTGACTTCACCTCTAGAGAGTTCACTAATTTCTGCGAGGCAAGGAACAAGAGGGAGAAGACAGTGGCCTACAATCTGTAACAGAATGGGGTTGCAGAGAGGAAGAACAAGTCTATCATCAATGCAGTGAAGGCCATGATGCATCTACATCCACATTCATGTGGAGAAGAGGACAAAGTTGCAGCCCTCGAGGAAGAGGGGCATTTTGGTGGGGTAAAATGAGGACTCAAAGGCCTGCAGAGTGTTCTTGCCATATCAGCGCAAGACAGTGGTGAGCCAAGATGTCAAGTTCGAGGAAAACTTAGCATCCAGGAAATCTCAAGACCTACCAACAATTGCAGAGGGGACACAAGAGGTGGGCCCAAAGGATGAGTCGAGGGAAGAGACTTCTAGTGCAGGGAGCCAGACTCCAGTGGAGGTGGAGGAGTAGTCATCCCCTTGGACTTCAGTCAAGAGGCCCAGGTGGTTTGAGCGGACCTTGCGAGATGCTCAGGAGCATGTTGAGCCTCCCAGGTCCACATTCATGGAGAGCAAACCTCCGCAGTAATTTCCATAGTATATGGCTTTGATGACCAACATCACAGACTCAAAGCCCTCCAGCTTTGAGGAAGTAGCCAACCAACAGGTGTGGAGAGATGCCATGGTGGAGGAGCACAACTCCATCAAGAGGAATGATGTATGGGAAATTGTGCAAAGAACAGAGGGGAAGTCAGTTGTGACTTCCAGATGGCTTTACAAGGTAAATCATGCGACAAATGGCAGTGTGGAGAAGTACAAGGCCAAATTTGTGGCTCTTGGGTTTTCTCAGAGAGAGGGAGGAGACTTTTTCTCCTATAGCCAGATACTCCTCTATTCGAGCAGTTATCTCTATAACTTTTGAAATGGGATGGAGCATCCATTAGATGGATGTGAAGACCACCTTCCTCAACAACATCATTGAGGAAGAGGTTTACATTGAGCATCCACAGGGGTTTGAGGTCCATGACAAGGAGACACATGTATGTACGCTTAAGAAAGCCATGTATGGACTCAAACAGGCACCCAAGGCCTGGTACTCCAAGATTGACAGTTATCTACAAGGCATGGGCTTCACCAAGAGTGAGGTCGATCCATACCTATACTTCTTGTTGGTTGGATCTGAGGTCATCATCTTGGTGTTGTATGCGGATTATCTTATTCTGACAGGTGTAAAGAGCCTAATTGCAGGTTGCAACTTAGATCTAGCATCAAAATTTGAGATGAAGGACATTGGGTCGATGCAATATTTTTTAGGACTTGAGGTTTGGCAGCGATCAGACGAGACCTTCCTCGGACAAGGGAAGTATACTTTAGAGATACTGAAGAGATTCAGGATGCAGGATAGCAGACCGATGGCCACTCTGATGGTGACCAACTTAAAGAAGATTGATTCTTCAATTTCAAAGTTGGCAGATTCCACACAGTACATGCAGTTGATTCGCTCGTTGATGTATTTGATCAACACTCGACAAGAAATTTGCTTTGTTGTTAACACATTGAGCCAGTTCATGGTGGAGTCGAGGGAGGTTCACTAGGTGGCAGCAAAGAACGTGCTCAGATACTTGCAGGGCACAATAGGATATTGATTGCAATACATTGGTGGAGATGGTGTGTGGTTGCAGGGGTTCTCTGATTCAGATTGGGCAAGCAGTAATACGAATCGAAAGAGCACTCCTAGTTGTTGCTTCAGTTTGGGGTCTGTTGCCGCCTTTATACACACCTCGGGTAATGTGGAAAAACCTTTAATCCACTAGATGTGTCCTTGGGGGCAAGTCTCGAGTGAAGGTGTTCTCACCTGATCCTCAACACCTCCGTCTAGGCCAACTCCCAACGAAGCCAAGGGGGGTAGTCCCTAATAAAATATCTAAGGCTTAAACTAAGCTAAGTAAAAAAAAGATATCTAGGAGTTTATTTCAAACAAGAGCAAGATACAAGATCTACGCTAGCAGCATATATGACAACAAATGAAATTGTTTATAATGAAAATATTCAAAGCATGTGAAGTACTTACATAAAAGATATAACTTGAAAATAGATACAAGTGCTAAAAGGAAATAATAAGCAATATATGGAGATTGTAGACCAATGCCAAATAGATTGTTGCGAGAATATCAAATGTTGTTGAAATGTGTTAAGAAATAGTCTTGGTAAATTTTAATTTATTAATGAATAGCTTAAGTTGTTAGATTTATTATGAAGTGGCTCTCGTGTTTGCAAACCAACTTTTGAGTGTGCAGTGTGTGTACAGCGTGATACAAGAAAGAAAATCTAATCTAGGTGTGGCCTCTCAGAGGCTATCCCTCAAATTTGAATTTGTTCAGAACTTGTCGAAGCCCAAATGACTTCACCAACAAGTTCAATAGAGATGTCAGATGTCCAACATGGGAAGAACCTAGATCTCAAAGTTCCCGTCTGACTTCACACAATCTCTATGCGGTTTCCAATCAAAGCAATAGCAAGTTAAAGATTTCCCTAATTAAACTACTCCACACTAACCAGACCCAGTTCTGATGAGTTCCCCAGGTCGAGCTAGGCTTGCAAGGGTTCAAAGCGTACACCGAGGAGTTGAGGGGAAATGTTTATTTTCCAAATTTGAAATGACAGAAAATAAATACTGAAATTGAAATATAATCTAAAAAAAAAATAATCTAAACTAATCTATGAAATTGAAACTAATTAATGTTATGCGGTGTTGTGGGTTAATTTTAAAGTGTGTTTTAGCTTCTTAGATAAAAAAAAAATGAAAGTATGAGAAACTTGAAGCAAAAATGAACAATCACTCCATAAGACACCAATCCCCCAGGGAGGATGAAAATTGGGCTATGTATAGCCCAATGATTTTATTCCTTCGATTACACTTTTTTCTTTGGGTACGACTTGTGATCATTCATTAGGGGGATCACAAGTCTTTACAAGGTTTCCAGATGAGTTTATTGAAGAAGGTGTACTTCTGGGCATCCTGGATGCTCCAAATCTTCAAACAATCAGCCAAAGTTTCTCCTTATTTGTTGGTAAACCTGCTCAAAACAGCAAGTTAGTTGGGGCAAAAGATGCCCAAAAAGTTGTTGGAAGACCCTACAAAAAATGTGTTAGTTGATGTACAAAGTTTGCAAAAATATTCTAAGTAAAAAATATACTAAATTGGCGATTAGAATTTGACAAGGCAAGAAAACAAAGGCCCTTTCTCAATGATATTACTTGTTATAAAATAGCAAACAATATTAAAGAGATGCCTAGATATAGCTTTAGAACACTTAAGAAATGAAAATTACCTTTAGCTTTAAGATTTGCCTTTAAAAAGTAAGTTAAAGCTAGATTACAAGCTAGATCTTAATGAGATGATACAGCTTCTACAGGTAAAGTAGATCTAACTTTTCTTATGCATGTGTACTTAGATTTTAAAGATTTAAAAAAGAAACTTAGATCTAAAGATTTGCATGCAACCAAAAGGAACCAAGAGAAAATGAGATTTTGAAAGGTTGAGAGAGAGACAGAGAGAGTCTTTCTTCAAGACTCGAATCTTGGGCTATGGAGTCCTTTGGTAAATGAAAGAGGGGTTTTCTCTTCAAGCTCTTGAAAAGAGTGAAAGATGAATCTCCACTCTAACACCTCTCCAAGCTTAGGCAACCTGTTCGACTTTGTTCAATCTTTGCAAACACTTTGTTAGAAAAGGTACTTCCTACAAAAGAGACTTAAAGAAACAAATTAGTTCATCAAAAAATATGCAACTTCGAAATCTCTAGATATAAGAAGATAGTAAGATCTAAACAACAAAATAGTTAAGTATATCCTACCCTATTGTGTGTCAGCACACCTTCCAAGGCCTTAGATGAAGTAGATATACAAAATTTGAACAAATACACAAGTTACCTCAAATTTAAGCACAATTATCCAAGCATCTACACATTGATAACAAGCACCATAGACCTGCAAAATCTTTTATTCAATCTTGAAAGAGTATTACAACAACATTAAAATAGCCAAGTTCTTTCCCCAAGCTCCAACTAATTTGAGAGGAGGGGTCGACCTTCTTATATAGCTTGAGAGGGCATGAAGCTTCCCAAGAAAGAGGGTGAGTTAACTCATGCAAAAGCGTGATATTTCCCCATCACAAGGGCGGGTCATCTTAAGCATGAAAGCGTGATGTTTCTAAAGCATGGGAGAGATGTTTCCTTTCCCAAACGTGAAAGGAGATGTTTCCCATTAAGAAGGGCGACTCACCTCTAGGATGGAGATGATGTTTCCAAAGAGAAAAAGCGTGACCAAATTAGAAAGTGTGCATTTCCTTCTTGGGATGTCCAACTCATGGAAACTCTCTTCCAATCAAGTGTCTTTCCACTTGAGGCAACTCGCCTTCACTCAAGAAGACTAGAGACTCAAGGAAAGCATGTCCTAGACATGTTTCCTTGATTTAAGGATTGTTGATTTTTCCTTTTATTTGTCTTTTAGTTGACATTTTTGAGAGAAAATTATTTTAAGTGATTAAATAATCACTTTTTTCCCTCAAAAAGGTAATACTTAGGTAAAGTGAGTATTTTAAGTGTGAAAACGAATACCCCCAAGGCATATAATGCCTCCTAGTACCACTTTTTAACTTATGACTTATTTTCAATTAAAATATCTCGTTTTGCGGGAAAAAAAATTATTGACTGAAAACATTAAAAAAAATCCTAGGGGCGACTTAACACAATTTCCATATGACTCAATATTGATGGCTAGCATGGTAATATATACATTTAGACACTATACTTAGATTTTTCAAGCTAAGGACTTATCATTAGTACATACTCCTGCTTTGGGGGAAATGAGTGAAAACACTCAAAAATTATAACTCGCTTAAAATTTTATTCAAGCAAGGAACAATTAATAAGTAAAAAAAAAACACTCTAGAGTAATGTACTCATGATTTAGTCTCAAGAGGCTATCACCATGCCAAATTCATCTTTATTATAATGCCCCATGGGGGGATGGAAATGCGGTATAGAAAAGAGGAAGAAAAAGTTGGTCATATTGACCGGCTAGACTTCTGAACTCTGATTTTGAACACATCCATGTTCAAACTTTGGCGGCTCAACTGCAAGTCCGTCCTAGTGCAACTTAGTGGGTAACATTGGCTCCATACGGGGACGTGTGCTTGATCTTTTAGCAAAGAAGAGCATGCGAGAATCCAGAATCTGTAACCTACATCACAAATGTCTCGCCAAAACAACATCAGTAACACATGTATATATATATAGAAACCAATTCAAAATAAAGTTGCACAAGTATTAGATATATATACAAAGAAAGTAAGTGAAATAATATACAATGCAGAATTAAAGATAAGAAGCTAAAATACAAGGAAAAAGGGTTAGAAGAATATGTTACAAAGGATGCCCCATAAGCATCAGATGACTTCATTGAAAACAACTTGAGAAGCTGACCATTCACTAGTAGCGTCAACTTCTCTCCATCCAATCGGCTGAGGTAGAATGAATTCTTGCCAGCCACATCCTAGATGATGTATGGACATGTCCAAAGACTATCGAATTTGTTGTGCTTTCCAGGCTTTTCTTTCTGTTTATCCCAGAGGAATTCTATATCACCTGTCTGAAAAGCCCTTTGTTTGGAAGATTTGTCAAAAGTGCTCTTAACCTTTTCCTGATTCTTTATACTCTGATCTAGGGCCTTCCTTCCACTTCATCTAACTCAATTAATTGATCAATCCTGTTTTGTTCAAAGTCTTCATCTATACTGTATTTTTGAATGATCTGATACACTGGAAGCTTAAGGTGTACCGACAAAGTAACGTCTAGCACGTAGACAAATTCAAAAGGACTCTTTCTTGTTGCACCTTTCTTAGTTATCTTGTCAGCCCAAAGTGCAAACTTGATTTGTTGTCCCATGACCTTTTGTTATCCGTCGTCGTTTTCTTAAGGATGATCATTAGATTCTTATTACTTGATTCAGGAACACCATTGCCTTGGAGATAATAATTTGAAGAGTGGGACAAGATAATGCCATATTTGAAACAAAATGAGGATAATTCTATTGAACTAGAGGCTTTTGCATTATCTGTAGTGATCTTAGCAGGCACACTGAATCTAGTGATAATCTTGTCTTCAAGGAAGTCCATGACTACCTTGTCGGTTGCTGACTTGGTGGGTATGGCCTCTATCCACTTGGTGAAATAATCGATTGTTGTTACTATCCAAGTATATATGTTACTTGAATTATCTTTGAATTGCCCGATGAAATCAAGCCCCCACTGCTGGAAAGGGGCCTCGACTACTACTGGTTGTAATGGTAAGGCTGCTAGTTTTTGTTTCCTTGTAAATAACTGACATTGCTGACAACCTCTAACCATTTTGTGAACATCTGAAAAGATAGTGGGCCTATAGTAACCTGCTCTAAGGATCTTATGGGCAGTGGTTTTAGCTGCAAAGTGCCCTCCACAAAATCCTAAATGGAACTCAATCATAAGTCTTTTAGATTCTAGCTCGTCCACACATCTAAGTATTACCCCATCGGGGTTCCTCCACCCCAATCCATCCTAAATGATACAATACTTAGCCACTTTTAACCTTAATTCCCTTCTTTTATGACCAATTAAATGACTTGGGAAAGTAAGGTTAAGGAGAAAAAAAATGATGTTTGAATACCACTGATGTTGCTCCAATTTCTGAAGTTCTACAGACCTGACAGGACATGGCTGACTGTTTTGGCATACTAGATCCAAAGCTTGTTCATTCCCCTCTGTCAACATTCGAGCTAGACCTTGACCTTTGATTAGTTTGGCGGGTTTTATCTCTAAGTCGTCCTCTTGAATTTTAGAAACCCACTTTCCCCTGAATCCTAAGCAATCATGTTGAGCTAAGATGTCTTTTACTGCTGAGTGAGGAACATACCCCACAATCTTTGAATATCCCACATAAACTCTGAAATGCTTAAGAGATTTTACTAAGGCATAAGCTTGTTTTTACATAAAAAGTGTAATTAAGCTCTGAGTTGTGTAATGCCTTACTCATAAAAGTAATGGGTTGCTCTTGTTCATCATCATTCTTTTGGATCAATACCCTCGCAATGGTATCTTTTGAAGCAAAGGAAAAAAATTGAAAATCTTTGGAGTAGTTAGGACTAATTAGTACACGAGATCTACCATTGAATCCTTCTCTTGAAGGCTTTCCTTCCTTCATTTGTCTATTCAAATTTAACATCTTTCTTTAGAAGCTTAAGAATGGGCTTTATAGTCTCGACTAGTTTTGGGATAAACCTTCTGACAAAGTTGATTTGACCAAGGAAGGATTGAAGGGCTTTCTTGGTTTGAGGTAAAGGGATTCTTTTGATCACCTCTACTCTTTCTGGATCAATCTTCACTCCATCTTTTGTGATGATGTGGCCCAACAATTTTCCTTGATCAACTCCTAAAACTGACTTAGTCAGATTAGGGGACAGGCCATACTTTCGATAGCTTTCAAAAACCTACCTTAGATGACTTATGTGATCTGATCTTTACTTGGAAAATACAGTTAAGTCATCTTGGTAAATCTCAATGATCTTGCCCATCAATTCCTTGAAGGCAAAGTCCATTGCTCTCTGAAAAGTGGCACCCGCATTCAAGAAGCCAAAAGGCATTCTTAAATACTCAAAGGTACCCCATGGTATTGTGAAAGTTGTATTGTTTTGGTCCTCCTTTCTAGCCAACACCTGATTGTAGCCAAAAAAGCCATCTCACATGGACTTGAGTTTAGATCCTGTGACCCTTTGCAGCAAAGTTTCCATGTTAGGGAGGGGATAGTTGTCTTTTTTACATGCCAAATTTAAATTCCTGAAATCTATACATAACCTTATCCCTCCATTCTTCTTTCTGACCACCACTAAGTTAGAGCACCAAGATGAATGTCTAGTTGGTGCAATGATGCCAGCATCCAACATTTTCTTAAGTTCTGCTTGCACCAAGGGAGCTAACTTAGGATTTATTTGCCTTAGCTTCTGTCGAAAAGGCTTAGTGTCTTCTTTGAGGGGGATTGTGTTGAATTAAATCTTCCTTATATGCTTTAAGTTCATCATAGGTAAAAGCAAACACATCCCTATACTCTTGGACAAGACTTATTATCTCTTTTCTTTCCTTTTTTGAGGTTCCTTTTCCAATTTTTATTAATCTAGGCTCCTCAACCATCCCAATATTTATCTCAAGATAGTCGCTAGGCTTTATCACTTCATTTTTTCTTTTATGCATATCTTGTCTGTCAAAAATCTACTCCAATGTCATGATTCCTCTAGGAACTGGATCCTTTATGGGATTCTCTTCTTTTGAATATTCTGTCCCTTCTTCTTTATAACTGACATTGAAACCAAAAAACTCTTGAACATTGTGAATAAACCTTAGAATCTGCTCATCATTTCTGAAAACGTGCCAATGATCTATATTATCCGGAACTGAAGGCCTGAAATTTATTTCCAATTTACCCTTACCATTTATCAATTCCTCTGAAGGTTGAAGGGTTGAAGCTGAAACTGCTAAACTGTCTGCCAAGTTGTTATGCTCTTTGGGAATTTCTATGAGATCTAGTGTATCAAACCATTCTATGGTATCCCAAATTGCATTTCTATACTTTTTTAATCTTTCACTCTTACATGAAAACTTGTTCTTCACTTGAGGAATTACCACGTCAGAGTCACCTTTAACATTTAAAATTTTAACTCCCATGTCCTTGGCAATTTCCAATCCCAATAGAAGTGCCTCATACTCTGCCACATTGTTGGTTGCATCAAATACTAATCTGAAAGCAAGTTGTAAGACTGCCCTGTTGGAGATTTTAAAACAATTCCTACCCCTTTTCTTGATCTAGAATAAGCCCCGTCAAAATTCATTTTCCATGCTTTATCACTTGTTTCTTTTTCCTTAAATTTATCTTTAATTGGCGCTAGAAAGTTAAAACATATTGAAAAATTTTCCATGTCAGTTACATGATAGATAAATTCATTCATGGGTTCCTTAGGATCTTCAACATGAAACTTCCTCTCCTTTTCTCTGAGAAGTTCAACAGATGATTTATCTAGAGTAGGGATAGTTGCATATGACAAGTCCATTTGAATACAACCTCCCATAGTGGCGGCCCATCTTGAAAGTGATATCTAGGTGAGCTGCCAACTTAACTTGTAGACCCAAAATTATCCCATGAGTTTCAATCTCCCTTGAATCCATAGCACATACATTATGATAAGGTCTTGTGACTTTAAGACTTAATTGCTCCATGACTTTCTTAGTCATAATGTTTGATGAAGCTCCAGAGTCATACATACAATTATGTAGCACAAGATTATTTATTGCTAAGGATACAAAGAAAGGAGGATTCTCTTCCTTGGCCCAATCCATACTATGCAACATAGCATGCAGATCTTCAAGAAACTCCTTAGACTTCTCAATTGTCTTCCCTTGATACTTGACAAGACCTCTATCTTCACTTCTTTCTTTCATCTGTATCCAATGTTCCATTGATAAAAGTTTTGGTTGAGACTTGCCTACATTATTTATGAAGTTAGATCTTCTAGAGTATCCAACATGTAAAACTTTTATAGCATAAATATCATAGATTAACCAGCAAACACAGTAAGTTTCAGATCTGATTAACTAACTGAAAAACACACATTTCATGTTATAAACATTAACAGTAAAATACTCAAGACAGCCACACAAAAGACATTAACAGAAATATTATGGGAACCCCACTCCTCTAGGGAAAACCTCAATGTACTTATTTCTCAGTCAATGATTCATACAAAAACATCACAATGATACTGGTTTGGGGGCCGTACCAACTGTACGGCTCCGTACAGTCACTTTTCTACTATATGGGCGGTCATACCAGCTGTACGGTACTCTTGTGATGGCTCGAGTTCTCTTTCTTCTGTTGTGATAGGCTGTAATACTCTCATCCAGAACTACTCTGCCTTCTTAGCACTCGTACAGCACACTCTTAGCCTCCTTTGGCGATCCATACCAGTCGTACGGCCTCCTAGCTACTTGGTGCGAGTTTTGGGTGGCTCGATTTCTTCCTTGGCAGCCTGTATCTTTTCTCTCTTGTTGATATCTTGCACTTGGAGAAAGCTTGGGGCCTTACTCAGCCCTTTCCTTGCTAATACGACCCAACTTGGCCTCCTATTGACCCTACTTGACCCCTCCTTGACTGGTTCGACTCAACCAGTCACTAGATCCCTCTAAAAGAACCACTCTCACTCAATTGGTTGTCCTCTCTTGAGATATCTGAGAAATGAGGCTTTCTTGGTGTTTTATAAACACTAGCCTTTCTCTCATTCAATCACAACCCTTGGATCTTCACCTCAAGATCTAGATCTAACGGTGGGGACTTAATCAAGCATTGAGACAACTTAAGTCAATCCAACGGTTGTGACTTAATCTCATGTTGACTTAAGTGATCCCTACCATCACTAAGTTCTCTAGACATCATGGGGCCCCTTCCACACTACTAGACACCCCCAGTGTGGAAGTACCTACCCGAGCTACATACTCTAACACTCCCTCTTAGCGAGGGAGGTACTGCCACTGGAGCTTCCCCCTTCACGGTCCACATCACTGTGAGTCTATCCCTCTGAATCTGAGAGACCCATCCTCTCTAAGTTTGGATACTCAACCTATTCTGCTCTATAGTTGTTGTTACCACATGCACTTAGGTCATTTGGGTATCCCCACTCCTCCAACTGAGTCTACTCCCATCACGTGGGCCTGCTAAGGAGAGCCTCCTGCTCTTTCAAATGCGATCCAACTGTTCCATCACTTCCACTCTTGAAGTTATAGATGGGTTGCCCCCACAACTTGTATAGGCGATCCTCATTGATGCCTATCATCACAGGTGGTCCTGGAGCTTGACCTCTGACAAAGTGAATATGCACACCACAACCAAAGAAGTTGACACCATAGCCTTGATCCTCTAACGCTGAGATTGAGAGTACATTGACTCTCATACCTAGTACATAAAGTACCCCTGGAACCCTTAGAATCATGCTTGATTCTATTTGTAGTGACACCATCCCTTCTCCTCGGACTGCCACCATGCTAGAGTGCACACCACATCTTACATAGCCCATATCTTGAGTTGAGAACTCGTGGAATGTGTATCTTTCCCCAGTCATGGGGCAAGTGGCACCACTGTCTAGGTACCACCCATCTCTAGATATGCCCTCTGAGTCAAGGAAGTGTGTATACTCATCCTTGAACATCCTGGAAAACTGGCGAGTTGTGGCAGCCAATTGTTGCTCCTCTTCCTCATCCTGATCCTCCTCTTCTGTTGAAGCAGCCACTTGTTGCTTCCTACCCTTAGCTCCCTTGCCTTTCTTGGCTTGAGACCACTGGCTAGCGTAGTGGCCAAACACGCCACATGCATAGCATTTTATGTGCAAGAGATCTTTCTTTGGCCTACCACCACTTGTGGTTCCCCCTCTCGAAGTTGGGCCCTTCTTGCCTTTCACTCCCTTCTTAGAGGTGAGAGAAAGATTCTCCTCATCCACATCCCTGCCTCTTTTGATCTCTTCTTGGCAGCGGTCATCCCATAAATTATCCCAGTTTGGCAGGTTTTCTCTGGCTACCGCTCCTGCAATAAAAGGATCCCACTCCTTTGGGAAGCCTCTCAAGGTTGATCTAACCATCTCGACTGGTGAGAGCTTTACTCCTACTGCAAGAAGCTCATCTAACAATTGCTTCGCCTTGGTGAGGTAAGTTGCAACACCTTCCCCCTTTGTCATCCGTGTGTGTTGAAGTCTCACTTTGAGAGCCATGATCCTACTCTCATGCTTAGCTTCAAACAATCCCTTCATATGTGACCACATCTCGTGAGTTGTTGGCTTCTCACCAATATTAGGTACAAGGTGATCCTTTACACCATCTAGAAGAATCCTTTGTGCTCTAATCTCTAGAGCATTATGTACTTCCTTATCCTTTGGATCGGTGGGGATTGTGGCAGCCTTCTCAACAATACCCCACACCTTCTTCTCTTAAAGAGCATTTTTCATCTGGTACTTCCACTGCACATAGTTGGAAGCACCATCCAATCTGTCTTCATATCTCAGATTTGTAGCCATCTTGCTACACAACTATTTCCTACCTGCAACTCTTCTTAACTCGGTACTTCTAAGTAGATTTGACTTCTAGATTCCTTTGCTTGGAATCTGGCCAACCACAACCAGCGCCCTCTTAGACTGCACAAATCGGCCCTCCCTTTGCAAATCCTTCTCCTATATCTTGGCAAGGTCGTACACCATACAACACTTTTCCACAAGGTCAAACTTGACCGATCTACTGAAAGAAACCTGATTCTACTCACTTAGGATTCTTTGGCAGCTGGGCCGAATTCCTCTGCTCTGTCACTGGAGCACAGAACTTCAAAAGGTCTTTTGGAGCTATCAAAAGCTCTGCTCTAATACCATGTAAAACTTTTGTAGCACAAATATCATAGATTAACCAGCAAACACAGTAAGTTTCAGATCCGATTAATTGGTTGAAAAACACACATTTCATGCTATAAACATTAACAGTAAAATACTCAAGACAGCCATACAAAAGACATTAAAAAAAATATTATGGGAACCCCACTCCTCTAGGGAAAACCTCAATACACTTATTTCTCAGTCAATGATTCATACAAAAACATCACAATGATACTAGTTTGGGGGTTGTACCAACTGTACGGCTCCGTACAGTCACTTTTCTGCTAGTTGGGCAGTCATACCAGTTGTACGATACTCTTGTGATGGCTCGAGTTCTCTTTCTTTTGTTGTGCTAGGCCGTAATACTCTTAGCCAAAACTACTCTACCCTTATTATCACACGTACGGCACGCTCTTAGCCTCCTTTGGCGATCTGTACCAGTCGTATTGTTGATGTTTTATGCCATTATTATAGTTCTTTGCATTTCAATAGATAAGAGCAACACAAGAACAAGATCATTGAGAAATACACATTCACAAGAGACACAGCATTTATCCTGGGAAACCCTCTAGGGGAAGAAAACCCAGCAAAAACTTCCTTATCATAAATTGCCAATACAATGTCGAGAGATAACTCAAACCAATACAGAAAGTCCTCTCCAAAAGATGTGCCACTCTTCTCCCTCTCTCCAACTGGTAAGTCGCAACTTGCCTCTTAGAAATGAGCAAGTGTGTTGTGTGTCAAAGTGAGGCGCTAGCCTCTCTATAT
>ML778088.1:797866-905218 GCA_009831015.1 Picea engelmannii | reverse complement strand
AAGATCACTGAGAAATACACATTCACAAGAGACACAGCATTTATCCTGGGAAACCCTCTAGGGGAAGAAAACCCAGCAAAAACTTCTTTATCATAAATTGCCAATATAATGTCAAGAGATAACTCAAACCAATACAGAAAGTCCTCTCCAAAAGATGCTCCACTCTTCTCCCTCTCTCCAACTGGTAAGTCGCAACTTGCCTCTTAGAAATGAGCAAGTGTGTTGTGTGTCAAAGTGAGGCGCTAGCCTCTCTATATATACAAGTCTGGCACGTGTGAAGTGTCTTCACTAACAGGGCCGACTTCTCACTCTGGGTGGGTAAACCCACCTTTATTATATTTCTGGGTCTCAATAATAACTGCTGGGGCCGACTTCTTATTCTGCCTATTACAATTATCTGTTGATCAATCCGCAAAAGGGGATTTGGTCCTAATACAATAACCGACATGATCAATCCACAATGGGGATTGATCCTATGAATAATATAACAATAATAATAAGAATACTCTTTGCAGTTACATTATTTCAACACGTATGACCTCCTAGCTACTTGGTGTGAGTTCTGGGTGGCTCCATTTCTTCCTTGGCAGCATGTATCTTTTCTCTCTTGTTGATATCTTGCACTTGGAGAAAGCTTGAGGCCTTACTCAGCCCTTTCCTTGCTAATACGACCCAACTTGGCCTCCTCTTGACCCTACTCGACTCCTTGACTGGTTCAACTCAACCAATCACTAGATCTCTCTGGAAGAACCACTCTCACTCAGCTAGTTGTCATCTCTTGAGATATCTGAGAAATGAGGCTTTCTTGGTGTTTTATAAACCCTCGCCTTTCTCTCATTCAATCCTGGCTCTTGGATCTTCACCTCAAGATCTATATCTGACGATGGGGACTTAATCAAGCATTGAGACAACTTAAGTCACATCCAACGGTTGTGACTTAATCTCATGTTGACTTAAGTGATCCCCACCATCACTAAGTTGTCTAAACATCATGGGACCCCTTCCACACTACTAGACACCTCTAGTGTGAAAGTACCTGCCTGAGCTACATACTGTAACACAACAAAGTTGCTTGTTTCAGGGAGCCCCTTTTCAATGACTTGGAAAAAAATAGGTGTTGAAATTAATGTAGTTGCAAGAGCCATTCTCTGGAGGATGGAAAAGACCCTAGTTGTAGATTAGGGCCCCCAGCACACTCCTGGGGTTTTTTGGTATGAGACCAAGTAGTGAGAGCCATGACAAAAGACCCATGTGAGGGCCCCCAGTAGATGACTGGGGTTCTTGGTCTAAAACCAAGCAGAAAGACCCTTGTGAGGGCCCCCAGTAGATGACTGGGGTTCTTGGTCTAGAACCAAGCAGAAAGACCCTTGTGAGGGCCCCCAGTAGATGACTGGGGTTCTTGGTCTAGAACCAAGCAGAAAGACCTTTGTGAGGGCCCCCGGTAGATGACTAGGGTTCTTGGTCTTGGACCAAGCAGTAAGTCCCTAGATGTGTCTAGGGCCCCTGGATGTGTTCCAGGGAACCCTTGCTTAATGCATGGGTTGATCCTTGGTCTTGTACCTTGGTGGATAAGACCCTAGATGTGTTCTAGGGCCCCCAGATGTGTTCTGGGGCAAGCTGGTTCTTGACCAGGTAGATCTTGGTGTAATACTAAGATGTGTTGATGTGTGATCCTCTTCCTCTCTCCTGGGATGTATCTAGGAGTGTCTATGAAGATGGACCTCATCACATTGTTGATGTACCCCCTTATGCAGTAATGATAAAGTTTATAGGTCACTATGAGACTCATGTGGACATGTTTTGCCATTATGTAACTCCCCTTGACTTTGTCTTAAAAGGTAACCCTTTGTTGTTTTCCTTCACTCTTGTTTTATGTGATGGGGATTTTATTTATGGGATTATGGTTTTATATATGATTAGGGTTTTAATTAAATATTAATTGACGTATTAATTAATATTTATATTAATTAAATGTCAATAATTAATTATAATTCTAATTACCCTAACCTCTCTCCCTAACTATAAATTAGACCCTACCCTTTGTATTTTGCGATTGACTTACACTCACACTCTCCCCTCTCTCTCTTTGTTGTGGCTACCTCAGTATTTTGTTCTTGTGTTGATGCGGCCTCTTTTGTTGGTGGATCAGATTTTGATTTGAGTTTTGTTTTGGTCTTGAATGCTACTCCTTGATTGTTTGCTAATGCAAGAGATACTGAGGTATCTCCTTTGAGCAACCAGATCTTTCTCTTGTTAGTGCGGCCTCCCTCTTGAGTATCAGTTTCAGATGTTGATGGGTCTTTGTATAGGCTGGCAGCTCCTCCTTGATTTTAGTTGGTGTAAAGGGTGCATGCGGCCCCTCTTTCTTGACTGCCAGATCTGTTGTATAAGAGTTGCAGCCCCCTTCTACTTGACAGCCAGGATTGTGCAAGAGTTGCAGCCCCCTTCTACATGACTGCCAGGACTGTATAGAGAGTCACGGCCCCTCTATCTATGACAGTTGTAGCCACGGCCTCTCTTCCTAGCTGTCGTATGTTGATTTGAAGTCCTTGTAGGGTCCTTCTTTTGTTGTCCAGATTTCTTATGGAGGGTTTGACTTTTGTGTTTCCAGATCTGAATTTGTTTGCTTTTATGGAGCCATTTGTATTTCCATATCTGAGTTTGTTTGCTTATGGAGTCATTTGTATTTCCAAATCTGAGTTTGTTTGCTTATGGAGCCACTTGTATTTCAGATCTGAGTTTGTATTTGCTTATGGAGCCATTTGTATTTCCAGATCTGAGTTTGTTTGCTTATGGAGACACTTGTATCTCCAGATCTGAGTTTGTTTGCTTATGGAGCCACTTGTATTTCCAGATCTGAGTTTGTTTGCTTATGGAGCCACTTGTATTTCAGATCTGAGTTTGTATTTGCTTATGGAGCCACTTGTATTTCAGATCTGAGTTTGTGTTTGCTTAATGGAGGGTTTGACACTTGTATTCCAGATATGAGGGTTCTCTTGTGATTGATCTCTTTGTTGTGCTATCACTGTTTATTGGAGGGTTTCCTATTGGGGCTATTTGCTATTATGACTTTGGATTATTGTTGTTTTCTTTTGGGCTTTTACTATCCATGGAAAAATTGTCCCACGATTCTTTTGACAGAGATCAAACCCTAGAGGTTTGATCTATGAACCTAAACTTCATCTAAGCATACTTACAGAGGCATACATCTATACATGTGGCAAGTACACCTCTCATTTGATTTTGGAGGTAAGTTATAGTTTATTTTGTACTCAGAAATTTTATTTATTTCAGATTTGTTTATCTTCTATGCTGATCTAGTGAATAGAAAAAATTTTAAAGTACATTGTTTTTCTATTTTCCCTATTTCTAACAATAGGGCAAGTGGACTCTTCATGGAAATCCTCACAAGCTCTGCAAAAAAGTGGGACTTCCTCATTTACCACGTTTGTTGTTTCCAACTTATTAGGTGGCCTTTGTTCTTACGGAGGCCCTTTTCTCTGCCATCTTTCATTGTTGGGTCTAGACTGAAATCTATAATTTTGAGCTCTTTCCATGGCTATCAATCTATTCTGCAAGGCACTAAGTTGAGTAGCATGATTGGCTTCCATTCTTTTCATCATTTTTGTCAAAGCTTTCAAAGAGTCACTAGAAATATCTTTATTGTCTGTTATAACTAACTTTTCTTTATTCTCGGTTTGCTTGGAGATGCTACCCCTTATGAAACCAGGGAGATTAGATTTTTCGTAAGATTGTATGTTTTTATCAATTTTTGTTGCCATTTCTTGGGCAACTTTGAGGTATGTTGGCTCTTTATCCCTCAACTGATATCTCATTTCTCCGCCAAGAGCCTCAATATAATAAATCAATATGGCATTGCTCGGGGGCTTGATGTCTGTTGGATGACTTGTTGTCGAATCATTAAACTTTTTGTTGAATTCTTCCATGGTTTCATTCTCATTTTTCTTTACGGTGTTGAGGGCAGCTAACAGGTGACGATGATCTCTTTTATCCCCCCATCTTTCTGTGAAGGCATCTCACAAATCTTTAAGAGTTTTAAACTTATTATCTGCACAATCTTCATTCCAATCAGAAGCATATTCTTTTAAAGACAAAACAAATAATTTATTTTTGACATCTTCATAATCATGTGTAGCACACCATTTATTAATGCATCTCAAAAAAGCTTTGATGTAAGTTTTAGCATTTATAGCATTATTTCCTTGGAAACTAGGTAACTTTTCTATAGCCTTTTCTGGAATTGCATGAGGATAACCATTTATTGTTGAAAAATCACAAGGAGCATAAATAGCCATTTCTAAACTTGGATTATTATTACTGAAAAGCAAGTGAATATCAGAAATTGACTCGAATCCAAGATGGTCAATTCTACAAGAAGCAATTTTGTTCAACCTCTTCCTACAAACCCTTTTAGGTTCGGGGATGAAGTTAAGCAAACCTTGTGGGTTCCTTCTTGTAGAATACTTTGTCAGATTTTGATTTAGTGGAGTCGCCAAATGATCGAGTCTATTTATGATAAACAATAAGCATCAAAAACAAAGTAAAAACAAAAAGGAAAACAATTAGTCGTATTCCGGGAAAAAAAAAAGATTTATCCCCGACAACGGCACCAAAAATGTTGTCGCCTTTATACACACCTTGAGTAACATTGAAAAACCTTTAATCCACTGGATGTGTCCTTGGGGGTAAGTCTCGAGTCAAGGTGTTGTCACCTGATCTTCAACTACTCCGTCTACCCCAACTCCTAGCAAAGCCAAGGGGGGGTAGTACATAATAAAATAATCTAAGGCTTAAACTAATCTAAGTAAAAGAAAAAAGATATCTAGGAGTTTATTGCAAACAAGAGCAAGATACGAAATCTATGCTAGCAGCATATATGACAACAAATGAAATTGCTTATAATTAAAATATCCAATGTATGTGAAGTATTTGCACAAAAGATATAACTTGAAAATAGATACAAGCACTAAAAGGAAATAATAACCAATATATGGAGATTGTAGACCAATGCCAAAAATATTGTTGCGAGATAACCAAATGCTGTTGAAAAGTGTTGAGAAATGCTCTTGGTAAATTTTAATTTATTAATGAGTTGCTTAAGTTGTTAAATTTATTGTGAAGTGGCTCTCGTGTTTGCAAGCCAACTTTTGAGTGTGCAATGTGTGTACAGAGTGATACGAGAAAGCAAATCTAATCTTGGTGTGCCCTCTTAGAGGCTATCCCTCAAATTGGAATTTGTTGAGAACTTGTCGAAGCCCAAATGACTTCACCAACAAGTTCAATAGAGATGTCGGATGTCCAACATGGGGAGAACCTAGATTTCAAAGTTCTCGTACAACTTCACACACAATCTCTATGCGGTTTCCAATCAAAGCAATAGCAACTTAAAGATTTCCCTAATTAAACTACTCCACACTGACCAACCCCGATTTTGATGAGTTCCCCAGATCGAGCTAGGCTCACAAGGGTTCAAAGCATACATCGGGGAGCTAAGGGGAATGTTTATTTTCCAAATTTGAAATGACAGAAAATAAATACTGAAATTGAAATATAATCTAAAAAAAAAATTAATCTAAACTAATCTATGAAATTGAAACCAACTAATGTTATGCGGTGTTGTGGGTTAATTTTAAAGTTTGTTTTAGCTTCTTAGATAAAAAAAATTTGAAAGTATGAGAAACTTGAAGAAAAAATGAACAATCACGGCACAAGATACCAATTCCCCAAGGAGGATGAAAATTGGACTATGTGTAGCCCAATGATTTTATTACTTCGGTTACACATTATCATTGGGTACAACTTGTGATCATTCATTAGGGGGATCACAAGTCTTTACAAGGTTTCCAGATGAGTTTATTGAAGAAAGGGTACTTCTAGGTGTCCCAGATGCTCCAATCTTCAAAAAATCGGGCAGAGTTTCTCCTTGTCTATTCATAAACCTGCACAAAACGGCAAGTTAGTTGGGGCAAAAGATGCCCGAAAAGCTATTGGAAGACCCTGCAAAAAAATGTTAGTTGATGTACAAAGTTTGCAAAAATATTATAAGTAAAAAATACACTAAATTGGCGATTAGAATCTGACAAAGCAAGAAAATAAAGGCCCTTTCTCAATGATATTACTTGTTGTTATAAAACAGCAAACAATATTAAAGAGATGCCTAGATATAGCTTTAGAACACTTAAGAAATGAAAACTACCTTTAACTTTAAGATTTGCCTTTAAAAAGTAAGCTAGAGCTAGATTACAAGCTAGATCTTAATGAGATGATAAAGCTTCTAAAGGTAAAGTAGATCTGACTTTTCTAATGCATGCAAACTTAGATTTTAAAGATTTAAAAAAGAAACTTAGATCTAAAGATTTGCATGCAACCAAAAGGAACCAAGAGGAAATGAGATTTTGAAAGGTCGAGAAAGAGAGAGAGAGAGAGAGAAAGTCTTTCTTCAAGACTCCTATCTTGGGCTATGGAGTCCTTTCGTAAATGAAAGAGGGGTTTGCTCTTCAAGCTCTTGAAAAGAGTGAATGATGAATCTTCAATCTAACACCTCTCCAAGCTTAGGCAACATGTCCGACTTTGTTCAATCTTTGCAAACACTTTGTTAGAAAAGATACTTCCTACAAAAGAGACTTAAAGAAACACATTAGTTCATCAAAAAAATATGCAACTTCGAAATCTCTAAATATAAGAAGATAGTAAGATCTAAACAAAAAATAGTTAAGTAGATCCTACCCTATTGTGTGTCAACACACCTTCCAAGGCCTTAGATGAAGTAGATATACAAAGTTTGAACAAATACACAAGTTACCTCATATTTAAGCACAATTATCCAAACACCCACACATTGATAACAAGCACCATAGACCTCCAAAGTCTTTTATTCAATCTTGAAAGAGTATTACAACAGCATTACAATAGCCAAGTTATTTCCCCAAGCTCCAACTAGTTTGAGAGGAGGGGTCGATCTTCTTATATAGCTTGAGAGGGCGTGAAGCTTCCCAAGAAAGAGGGCAAGTTAACTCACGCAAAAGTGTGATGTTTCCCCATCACAAGGACAGATCATCTTAAGCATGAAAGCGTGATTTTCTAAAGCATGGGAGAGATGTTTCCTTTCCCAAGCGTGAAAGGAGATGTTTCCCATTAAGAAGGGCGACTCAACTCTAGGATGGAGATGATGTTTCCAAAGAGAAAAAGCGTGACCAAATAAGAAAGTGTGCATTTCCTTCTTGGGATGTCCAACTCGTGACAACTCTCTTCCAATCAAGTGGCTTTCCACTTGAGACAACTCGCCTTCACTCAAGGAAAGCGTGTCCCAAACATGTTTCCTTGATCTAAGGATTGCTGATTTTTCCTTTTATTTGTCTTTTATTGGACATTTTTGAGAGAAAATGATTTTAAGTGATTATATAATCACTATTTTCCCTTAAAAAGGTAATATTTAGGTAAAGTGAGTATTATGAGTGTGAAAATGAATACCCCCAAGGCATATAATGCCTCCTAGTACCACTTTTTAACTTATAACATATTTACAATTAAAATATACCATTTTGCGGGAAAATTATTTATTAACTGGAAACATTAAAAAAAAAAAACTAGGGGGGACTTAGCGCAATTTCCATATGACTCAATATTGATGGCTAGCATGGTAATATATACATTTAGACACTGGACTTAGATTTTCCAAGCCAAGGCCTTACCATCAGTACATACTCCAGCTTTGGAGGAAATGTGTGGAAAAACGCAAAAATTATAACTCGCTTAAAATTTAATTCAAGCAAGGAACAATTAATAAGTAAAAAAAACATTTTAGAGTAATGTACTCATGATTTAGTCTTAGAAGGCTATGCCTTCAACAAAATCACCATAGCAAATTCATCTTTATTACAATGCCCCATGGGCAGATTGAAATGCGGTATAGAAAAGAGGAAGAAAAAGTTGGTCATATTGACGGACTGGACTTTTGAACTCTGATATTGAACACATCCATGTTCAAACTTTGGCGACTCAACTGCAAGTCCATCCTAGTGCAACTTGGTGGGTAACAGGGTCAACAGTCATTTCCAGGTTCAACAAGAAGCAGACTTCAATAGCACTGAGTTCAGCAAAGGCAAAGTACATGGCGGCCAATCTAACTAGTTGTGAAGCCATCTGGCTTCGCAAGCTACTCACAAGATTGTTTGGTCAATAGCTTGAGCCAACAGTGATCCACTATGATAACCAGAGTTGTATCAAACTCTCAAAGAATCCAGTGTTTCACGACAGGTCAAAGCACATTGAGATCAGGTACCACTTCATCAAAGACATGGTGTCAACTCCAATATATTCCTACAGAGGAGCAATTGGAAGACATTTTTACCAAGCCCTTTGTCAAGGACAAGTTCGTCTTCTTCAAAGACAAGCTTGGAGTGGTGGAGAATACCTTCCTCGCTAAGAGGGAGTGTTAATGTTTGTAGCTCGGACAGGTATTTCCATAAGGGTGTCTACTTGCGGAAATCACCATTAAATGTATCCTATACTTTTCCTAGAATTCACTTTATTAATTTATTAATAAAGTGAATGTCTTTTTAGAAAGTGACTTTTAATTAATAAAGTGACTGAGTTAAAGTCACTTAATGATTTAATTAAAAGAGAGTCATTGATTTCATGTTCTAATCTTGACTGTTGAGATTAGGTAAATCGCTCAAGGCAAAAGACAGAGAGGGTAAAGGAAAAGACACAATCAATTTTCATTTCTCAAGTCATGTGAGGTGAAGGAGAAAAATCAGAATTGATTTTTCAGCTTGGCGAGAAAACAAAATAAGTTGCATGCATCCCAAGGTAGCATGGAAATCAAGGCAGTGTGTCTTTTGAGGTAGCACGTATTTTGAGGCAACACAGAGTTCGAGTTAACACATCTTTTGAGGTAGCACAAAAAACGAGGCAATGTATCTATTGAGGCAACATAGATTTCTAAGCAGCACATATTTTGAGGTAGTACGAATTTCGAGGTAGTATGTCTTTTGAGAGCACGAATTTCGAGACATTTGCATTTATTGCAGCAAGTACAAATACATACAGATCTCTAGGGACAGCCTCAATGATTGGCAACTCGCAAATCGAGGCAACGTTTGGTTCAGGTTTGCATATTTGGTTTGTGGTTTTAATTTCTCAGAGCCATTTTCCCTGTGAAGGGAGCTCTTGTAAGTTTTGACGTTATTTGATAAAGAACTAATTTGGAAGAGCAGAAAAATTATTGGGTACTGTGTGTGATTGCTTTTCTCATTTTTTCCGCTGCATGCAAGAGTTAATTATTTCAGCAAAGTATTTAGATCTGATATGTTTACTTAGTTAGTTGATCTAGAATAAATTTAACATCAACAAGATACTCAACAGACTACCCTAGCACAACTTAAGGTAATCATACAATAAAACTAGGTGAGTCTCGTGATTTATTATTGCTTAATGGCCTCCCATGTTTTACAAACTCTGGAGGCTTTACAAGTTTTCATAGGTTAGTGGCACAAAGCACTGTTGTTGTTGATTATGTTATGCATCCTGATTAATTTCTCAATTGCACGTGATATTTTTTATCTTTAAATAGCCCAATTCCACCCCTTGTTGATGATGCATCCATTACCTTCAAAACTCTCTTCAACCAACAACTTGATACCAACCCACGCCACTACCAATCTATCACCCACATATTGACCATTAGCTAGATGACATTTATATTGAGAGATGGAATGCAAATCTTTCTAATATAGGCTAAGATCCAAAACCCCTTGAAAAGGTGATGCCTTTTCCAACCTCGTGAACCAATGGCATGACAACATGTGCAAAGCTTACCACAAACAGCTCTGCCGCATCTTCCTCAATGACCCTGCATCTCACCATCTATTCCGAAAATCCTACTGCAAGAAATGCCTCTTCATCTTTTGGAGGAGATGGGAATTGTGTGTTTCCCTTTGCCACTTTTCCAGAGTCTTTTGGCACACCCTACTTCACTGACACTCAAGTCTACATTCTAATCTTGACCAATCCATGTTCACCCACACGACCAACCATTAAGACGTTCTCAAACAACCCCGAGTCCTTATCACCTCCCCCCTTCTTCTTGTCACATTTTCTAGGACTCATGTATCCAACGAGCGATTTGGGAGATCAACACCAACAAAGCAAAAAATGAGGAGGGTTTCCATGCAAAGTTTACTATATTGTCGATTTATTTAACCATGTTGTTGCTCAAGGTTCCCTCCAACGTGGTCCCACCATACGAGCCAAAAAATCGAGGTCCAATGCTAATCTGAATAATATCAAATGATCATGGTGTTAAGATGTACTCGTTTAACCATAGACAATATCACAATATTGTCACCCAACCATAGGCATTCAGCCACCCCCGAGCACCGTAACCTTGACAAATAGAATAATTCTAGAAGCAGTACCAAACCTAACAAATAACCAAGAGATAGCACACCTTTCTCCAAAGGTAGCGCACCAAGCAAAAAGTCCAAAAACCATAAACCAAGACCAGCTCCCAGCTACAATTGTTCAGTTGCACTCCTCCTCTAGACTTGTGCACCACTTATCTTGAGTGTGTTTCCAAATGAGCTTAAGCGCCCTCTATTTATAGTGCTCCTTGTCAATTATCTAGGCCGACTTCTCTTTCTAGGGGCTAATACTTTATTATAAATTATTTTACTGAGATGGCTTGTCTTCTAGGGTTCCTACACATCTGTTTAGGGTTTCTCTAGCTTCCGGAATATTCTAATCTAATCAGAGGTTACACATGGAGGTTGATACCTCCCGCAGCTACCATATTATCAACACATGGTGGGTCACACATTCTCCAAGTTGTATGCTATGGCCCTCCATAAGATATTATCAAGGATCAAGAATCAAGTAGGCTTCTAACCTCTGTACCAAACCATCAACCATCTCCTCGCTCTTCATGCCATCATGGAGGAGGCAATGTCAATTTTTAAGCATTCAATTTCAAATCTAAAAATTACTTCCAAGTGACCTCAAACAGTAAACAAGGTTGTTATCGTTGAATAATTTTACATTGAAATTATGATAGAAAATTATAGCGGAAGCACAAAGATCAAAGAGAAAACATCAATGCACAAGAGACACAATTTTTTGTTCAGTAAAATTTTCAAATTGAGAATTTTCAAGGACAAAACCAAATTGAGCAAATTACAACTTCAGCAAAATTCAAGAAAACCCTTTCAACTTACAAATCTATTGGACAGCTTGTTGACATCACCTGTATGGTTGTGATGTCACATGTACGGTCTGCACGTGTGGTAAGGACTATTGTATGGACTGTACGACCCACACATGCGGCTGGATCTGTTGTTGCGGCTCACACATGCAGTTGTTTTTGCCTGTTGTACAATCCGCAAGTGTGCTACGAACTATATGGATCACACGTGCAGCTTGTTCTCCCTCTTCCTCTCACACGTGTGAGCTCGCACGTGCAGCCTCCTCTCCTTGGCTAAAAAACAGAGAAAGAAAGTCCAAAAACCCTAGGCCAGATTTACCAAAGTGAAGAATTTCCTTTGCTGAAATTTGTCTCCCAATCTCCTTGGCAAGAGTGCCCACTCACTCATGCCAACATAATGACAAGATAAAAATGTCACAATGAGATGTGTGGTGCCTCCTCACATTGTCTCTCCTTTTATAGGAGTTTAATGAGTGAGTTTAGGAACCCCTTCTAAACTCAACATTAAATTAGAATTGTTTATTCGTCGAAGTGGGTGTGAAGCACCAACATGTGGGTGTGAAGGCCCAACAACAACAATTCCAAGCCCCAACTCCAAACAAAGGAGGTTTCACAAAATAAAAAGTGCAATGTGAATGCCAATAAAGATTCCCACATGCCCGACACCAAGGCCAATGTGAGAATAACTCCCCGAAGCTACACAAACATCAAAATGCAAGACACCACTCTTTGAAAATCTCATATTTCTTCATAGACTTTCGAGAGGCATTTGACTCAATCTCGAGGGAGACCATGTTCCAGAGACTTGAAGACATTGACATTTCAGAGATTCTACTCACTAGAATTGTGTCTCCGAGTTTGTTCTTGGTTGCCACCGCACAGTGCATGGATTGTCTGATTTTATCAGAAGCACCATACATGTGACACAAGGGTGTCCTCTCTCACCCACATTGTTCATGATATATATCAATGAGTTGGAATCCTTCTTGCAAGAGCATATCTAGCATGAGGATGGTTGTCTCCTTCACCATGTCTTGATCTCCATCCTCCTCTTCCCTGACGATGTTGTCCTCTTGGCATCCACCCTAGAGGGTATTCAAACACGGTTGGGTGCCCTATCCATCTTTTGTGACCTTCGACAGTTGATAGTTAACCTTGGGAAAACCAAGGTAATGATCTTCAACGACTCGAAGAATTTCCTACCATGTTACTATTTCTACTACCAAGTTGAGGAGATAAAGATTACCACAGCTTACACCTACCTATGTATTCAGTTTTCAAGCCCTCAATTTGGATTGAGATAGGCTCTCCAACCTCATATCAACAAGGGCTACAATTCCCTAGCCCTTCTTTAGCAACAATGCTTTTAGTACATTCCATCCAAGGTGAACCTTCTATAAAGCATCAATGAGCCCATGCTTTTGTACAGATCTAAGGTCTTAGGACCTAGTTTGTTAAAGGAGGATTGAGCCCAAATGGAGAGGGTTCATTTTCTCATGTTTTTTCACATTTTTATAAGCAAGAGGACAATTCCCCAACATATTATTCAGACAGAGTTTGCAGTGCACCCCTTCTGGGTTGAGGCCATCTTTGGATTAGTTTCACTACTTCATCAAGTTCAGAGCTTTTGCCAATTCAACCATCGGTAGAGATCGATACCCTTACAATGTATATTGTTCCTCGAAGGTCGTTGTCTCAACCTACCCCTCCCAACGACCCCGTGATTGGTTGTTGACGTCACACACCTTTTATAGTATGGGGGCATCTCAATGGACAAACTTCCCCCATTTAGATACTCTCTGAATGCCCCTGGCCAACTACTACCAAACAAGCAGGAGTTGAATAGGATCATTAAAGAAGATATTTACAAACAATACATTCAAGTCACTTGAGTAGATCCACCCTATAAGCTCAAACCAAAGATGACCTTTTATGCAAAGCATTTCCTAGAGCAAAGGAACAACCTAACTATTAGACCAACCTACAAACATCGCCGCTAGATGCATGCACTTAGGATCCCTCTCAACTATTTTCGAGTGAGTTTGCATCAATTTTAGGTGGAAGCCAACCACCACACCCCTCGGACGAAGAGAGATTGCCTACTTTACCATCTATAGGAGACCAAGACAAAGGAGCATTTCATTTTTTGGTGCCCCATCTATTATGACATCCAAGGTCGGCATTGCCTTTTTAGGGACTCTTAGAAATTCCTCTCCATTTTCTTTAGATATCTAGACCAAAGATGCTTGGACTTATACACAAGGGAGGCTCTCAAACTTAGATCATATCCACCACCAAACACTATCGAGACAATCACCTCCTTCTCGTTGCTTATAGACAAAGGCACCAAGAGACAGGCAAAGAGCAACGCCACCTCAATTTCTAGATCCGTGAGATCACAAGGAGACCTCTGAACTCTAATTGCAAGAGCCTTGTAGCGATGTTGTGTTTGAGCCTAGGACAAATCTTCCAATCACAGCAAACATTCCTCTCCCTCCTCGAAATCTGAACCAAAGGTGGCCTCTTCTCAACAACATGATGCAACACAAACCTACTCTTCTAGGTCTTTGAGTTCCAATTCGTCCAGACAATCTTCCATTAAGGGTTTCTTTGCTTCAACCTCGGATGGTAGTAGAGATCCACTTAATACAAGCACAAACTCGGAGGTTAGCTACTTCCCCTCCCCATTGGTGGGCGATGGCACCAGGGGACTTTGAGCACTCTCCTAGGGCATCTCCAATAGAGACACTCTTCCAAGCTCTCGAGCTCCTGATAAGGATTCTTTCTTCTTTGTGGTTCCCAACTTTGTATCTCCCTACTAGATGATAGACTATAGTTTTTAGGTCTTAGATCCCATTGATTAGACTTGTTAAAGCTCAAACACTCCCTAAAGGAAAAGTCTAACATTACTATGAGGGGAATGCCTAAGGATACTATCAAGTGAATCACTATCTGTCACCTATGTGATTCACTCCACTCTTTAGGCTAGGAAAACCAAGCCAACGGAGGGAATCCCGCGTGGTCAAGCTAACTCCTATCATTGTAATTCGGAGATAAGTGAGGACAAGGACTAGACATAGAACCAAAGAGCACACCCTAGCAAATTTAAGTTATCAACAAGCAAACCAGTGGATGAAGGGGCCCTCTGGAAACTAAACCTCGGGGGATGTCATGTCCCCAAAGCCTGGCTAGCGAAGGTGTGAGAGACAGTTACGGTAACCTGCTCACAATGTTCACCTAAGTTGCTAGTACCCTCATGAAGACGGGCACCCTCCCTAGGAGCCGAAATGGCAATTAAGCGTATGCGTCGAAACTTTTTGTATAATGAGTGTTAATAGTTAAAAGAAATTAAATTTTCTTACACATGTATTAAAAACCCTAGAACATTTCTTATCATGAAACCTAAGAATTTCCATTTCCCATTCTGAACATGTTTCTAATTTTGTTTCATGTTAACATAGATTTGTGCGCTGGGTTTTTTGTTCGTTTACAAAGAATCTCAACCTCAATTATCTAGGATGTTCTTATTACCATGATTGCTGATTTTTCCATGTAGGAATCCCATCATCTTCAATGAGTCAATGCCCATTGTGGGTAGGACCCACTCTTTCTTCAAGGCACACAAAGGTGGACTGATGAACAATTTTGTTAGACCCTTTTGGCGAAGGTGATTTGGAGAGTGCCTCGGCTCACTAGGACCACTGTGAATGAAATTGTAAGCAGATAGATTGTGATGACAGAAAAAATCATAGTCAGTCAGTGCAGACCTCCCAAGCCATTGTGGAAAAATAGGCGCCTATATAAGCATGGAGCTATGTTTGTGCCTGGAGCTTTGCAGCTCAAAATCAAAATCCCACTTCATATTTGACACCATCACCAATCACCAGACGCAATATAGATGCATTACGATTGATATTTTTACTTTAATTTCTCTGTTAAATTATCAGACTATTACATAAATTCAATTTCAAACAGTTTTCTGATCAGTTACTTATACAAAAATAATAAATATGCAGTGTTATGCACCAATGTACCTCCAATTCTGTTTCCCCACCCTCTTTCTGTGCACGTGCTGGAAAAACAGTAGCAACATGGATTGATATCAGAGATAAAATTGAAGATGTATTGATGTTTGCACTTTAATACAACCCTAAGTTCGATGAAGCTCTGAATAGAACAGAGGATAGTGGCAAAACAAAACAGTCCAATGTATTTGCAATTAAATAAACTACCTTTGTTTGTTTGACTCCAAACCAGCTTGAAAAGCTCGTGGATTGTCTCCTGCAATTAATAACGATAACAATGCATTCAAACCCATCAAGGATCGGGTGCCGTTAGAAGCAATAAGACTTATCAAGCACGCATTCTGAAATGCATATTGAATGGGCAAATTGTAGTCGTAATTTTAGGGGAAAAGATGGGATGCATAATACCGGATTGAAGGGATTTGGATAATCCTCCATGCTTCCACGCCTGTTGGTGGTGGTTGTTCCTATCAATGAATGTGAGGGCATACGCTGTTTGTTATTAGGTCGGTGGTGCAAATGGTTCTGAGCTACTAGTAGTATCATCTGAAATTTATTTGGCGCCCGTTTTCTCACCCGGGCCGCATTTCCAAATTAACCAAAAGATATATCAGTAATGAATGAGTAACGAATTTTATTTAATATTTAATGTTATGTTATATAAATTAAAAAATATATAAATAATATAAATTATTTTAGATTCATTTTAATTTTGGTTTGGATTATCAATTATCTAAATTTTTAATTTTTAAGGTGTAATTTTGTGTTTTAAAAAATATACTAAAAAAATTTGATTCTTCTCCATGCTTAATGGATCTACATTAGTTTATATAATATTACACACTATGTTAAATACAAATTATAATATATCATTTATAAATAATAAAATAGTTTATATATAATGTTTTATAATAAAATAATTATATAATATTTTATAATAAAATAATCTACATTTTTTTATAATAAAATAATCTATATATAATATTTTATATAATGTAATAAAATAATTTATATCTAATATTGTATAATATAATGATAAAATATTTCATGAGTATGTCTTTTTTGCATTGATATAACTACTAAAGTCTATAACTTGTCAGAAATGAACACATGTTCTTAACCATTAGACCCACTCATATTGTATATATCATTTTTAAATAATAAAATAGTTTATATATGATATTTTATAATATAATGATAAAATAGTTATATAATATTTTATAATAAAATTCTTTATTTTAATTTTTTTACAGTGTATTAAAATAATCCATATATAATATTTTATAATATAATGATCCATTGTGATATTTTATAATATAATGTTAAATATATTACAAGGTATGCATTTATATGAGTACACTAAGTGATATATGTGTGTTGTTGTTTGACAAAAATAGTATATGTGACACCCCAATTTTGATTCCCAATATAGTATTGTATGTTTGTAAATATTATAAATGATTGTGAATCAAGCGATGTAATATGTGAATATTGTAGATTGAAAATAATAAAATGGAATACACAATTGATGCTAGATAGGTAAGGACTAGAGTAATGGGGGCTATGATTCCACAATAGATGGGGTTTAATGGGGTTTTGAAGAGTTTCCATGTGCCATGAGTCTTAAGTCATCTTCATTAATCACTCTGTCATTTAATCATTTACTCCTTTGAATTATTCAACACTCAATCATTGAATTCATGTAAGAAGTTGGGTGAGGAATTCAATCCACTCAGTTGTGACTGCAATGATTGAGTGTAATCACCTTTGAGGGGGAAGTAAGAGTCAAGTGAGCATTAGAAAAAAAAGGAAATTTGAGTAGGAAAGACGACAATTTTTATAGTTAGCGAGAAGAGAGGAAAAACAAAGTTGAGTATTGGAAAAGAGTGGCCATCCATAGTTAGTATGGAATATAATTTGTTAAAGCTAGTAATTGTGTGGAGAATGAGGTTGGTATGCCTATGAGTGATTCATGTTGAGGACTTTTCCGAAAGAGTGTTTGTATATGTTGTGTGAGCACTCATGTTACAACTAGAGTTCTTGGATCCCCTGGTACAAAGATTCCTAGCTTGTCTTAACTAGAACCCTGGAGGGAATGGAGATTGTCTGAGAGATTGTAGTGCAGAGAATGAAATCTAATCCCTTGGGTTGTACAGGCTAATGGGGAAGAAAGATGGGTGGTTAGAATTGTTATAGGATTCACAACGCTATGTTTTAGTGGGTACTTAAGTTGTTACAGTGGATTGTAGACACCCATGGGAGCCAGTCTAGCCTTGTGGACTCATAGCCCCAGCTTGGGGGTGGCTTGTTGTAAAGAGAATTGGTGCAACAGAGCCTACAGTTGGGAGGAACGTCCTTGGTCTACAGTCGATTGCTAAAAACATTCTTAAAAGATAAGTGTTTTGACCACTATGTTATTTACTATTTAATGTTGTGACAAAATGTTGCATTTACTATGTATGTCGTATGTATGAGTGTTGGAGCATGTGTTAAATTATTGTTGCGCGTGTATAAACCATTTGCATTCTCATTTTTAATTGGTAATGATAATAGCATGAGCATGTATGTCATGTTGTTCGTAATTCTGCATTTAAATGTATATGTTAGTCAATTTTTAAATCATCGCGGTGCTTGAATCATCGCGCACAGTAAGAAATAATTGTCGCTCGCAATACAAAACCTATTGCTCGTGCACGGTCTTTCTCAATGAGGACTTGGGAATGTTACAGCTTGGTATCGGAGCAAAAAATTACAATAGTGTGTCTCGGTTAAAGATCTGGGGATGTTATAGATTGGTATCAAAGCTTTTGGTTCAACACCAGACTTATATGGGCCATAGATCAGTGTAAATTTGGCAAATTTGTCACTTCAAGGTTTGACCTGTGTCAAATCTAGGAAAACGGTAAAATCCAAGTGGAATCCCCAAATTTCTAGTAAATTCAGGGCAAATTGCACTCATAATGGTTGTTTATGGGGGGGGTCGTTTTGACTTCCAAGCAACTAAATTTGGCTTAGACAAACAAATCGGGCATTTTCACGATGGTCTCCAGCTAAAAACATGGAAAATCGACTAAGTGTTGAAAGTATAATTTTTATCAATACAATGTGTTGTTAGTGTGTCAGTGAAGAAAAAGACTTTTGGTGTCGAAAAATCGATGCGAGAAAAATATTTCAACTCGCCTGTTGGCGTGGTACGAGGGTCAGCGCGCGCACTACAAAAGGGGTTGGCGCAGTTGCAGTAGAGAATTGGTGTGCACTGAATTTTGGCGTTGCACGATACAAACTTGCGCACATTGAATATCGGTGCATGGTACACGCGGTAAATATTGGTGCGCAAAACATAATTTACACACTCTGAATATTGGTGTGTGGTACACGCGCTAAATATTGGTGCACATAACAAAAGTTGCTTACCAAAATCATTGTCAAGAACCGATACTCGATCCCCTAGATTGACAATCTTCTTGATCAGCTTAAGGGTGCCAAGTTCTTTAGTAAGATTGATCTAAAGTCAGGCTACCACCAACTCTCGATTGAACAAATTGAAGTATGGAAGACTGCCTTAGAGTCTAAAAGGGCATTTTTGAGTGGTTGGTCATGCCTTTTGGCTTGACTAATGTTCCATCAAAATTCATGAGGAAAATGGATGATGTCATATGGTCATTCACAAACTCTTTTGTGGTTGTATATTTGGATGACATCCTCATCTTCAACAAAACTTGGATAGAATATTTGCCGCACATTCAGTGGATCCTATGCACTATATGCCAATTTGGAGAAATGTTAATTTGGCATGAAAAGAATTCAATATTTAGGATATATCATGGATGAACATAGGGTGCATGTGAACCCAGCCAAGATCCAAGTCATTCGCAATCGTCCAACCCTGACGACTGTAACAGAGCTCCACAACTTCTTGGGCCTTACCAACTTCTACCATAGGTTCATGTTTTGGGGTTCTCTCATATTGCTTAGCCCTTATGCCAAGTGACCAAAGGTGGAGCTAAAGCCAAGTTTTCTTGGACTAAGTCACAACAGAAAGCATTCGAGAATCCAAAACACCACCTCTACTCGACACCAGTCCTCACTCTGTCAGACCTTCAACAACCATTCGAGATTGAGGCAGATGCCTCCAACTATGTTATAAGTCCAGTCCTCACTCGGTATGGACATCCAATGGCTTATCATAGTGAGATACTCTCTAATACTATTCGCATGCATGCCACCTATGACAAATAAATGTACTTCATTATGCAGGCATGTTGACAGTGGAAGCATTATGTTGTGGGAAAGGAAACGATCATCCACATTTATCATAAGTCTCTAAAATTCATGTAGACAGAAGGAAAGTTACAAAATGACCGCCATCATAAGTGTTCCACGTACTTGCAACAATTCCACTTGAACATTCAATACAAGAAAAGTAGCATAAATTGTGTTGCAGACTACCTCAACCGATCCCCAGTTCTGGTGCTAACCACAGTTCTTAACTCCTATGGGCATGAAACCTCTAGGTGGCCCCAATTATATGACAATGACCCTAACTTCATTGCTACATATCAAACACTGGGCACAGGTAAACAAGTTCTAGACTTTCACCTCCATGATGCATTTCTGTGTTATCTGGGTCATCGTTGTGTTCCTTCAAGTGAACATACAAAGCTATTTTGGGAGGTAGGTTACAGTCAGGTGGTAGGGCACTTTGGTGCAGAGAAGGCAGTAGTAGTGCTTCATAGGTATTTCTATTGGCCAAAACTTCGACAGGACATCAACAAGTGTACAGATCTTGCATTGCATGTGCCATTACTAAACCTACCATTCAGAAGCAAGGGGTGTACACTCCTCTACCTACCCTAGACAAGCCCCGAGAGTCAGTCTACATGGATTACATGTCATTTTTTCCCTCTACCAAGCACAGTAACGATTGTATCTTGGTGGTTGTCAATCGGTTCTCTAAGATGGCCATTTTGGCACTGTATAAGAAGAGTATCATAGCCAAAGCCACTGCTAAGCTCTTCTTTGAACATGTTTCGGCTCATTTTGGGATACCATGGACCATTATTTTGGATAGGGATTGTAGATTCTTGAGTACCTTCTAGTCCACCCCGTGGTCTCTAATGAACACCAAGGTAACCAAATCGATTACCTTCCACCCCCAAACAAATGGACGAACATAAGTGGTCAATAGGATGATTATGCATATCCTATGTAGGTACAACTCCAAGCATCCACGTACATGGGATGAGAGTCTCCTATATGCTCAACATAGCTACAACCAAGCCCTCCACGACTCTATTAGCCACAACCCTTTTTAGGTGTGCTTGAGGTTCCGGCCATTGGCCCCCATTGATGTAGCTCTGTCCATTACATCTTCATAGGAAGAGTCCTTCCATGCTCAAACTGAGGCAAATAAAAAAGCCAAGTTTGTTGATCAAATCCAACACATCCAACAATAGGTTCATGGTATCATGCAAAAAGCCAATGCCAAGGTTGAGACATTTTCACAAACACTTGGCATGATCCATGGAATTGATGAGAAACTCTACTTAGTCAGCATTATCACTCAACCAATTTGCAAATCAACTTAAAGTGAGGTCGTTGGTCATTGTTGGGCTCTTTCAAGCATGCCAAACAACTTGATTAAAGAATGTGCATCACTATTAATGCTTTTAATATGGCTAAAATGTTCCCATTAACTAGCAAGCCCACCGAATTCGTTTTGCTTTTAAGATATATTTTCCAACTGCCAAATACATAGAAAGTAAATGAAGAGAGTGTAGCTATAAAGAGAACTACACAACCAATACCAAATGGATTTGCCAGACAAAAATTCCATTGAACTCTTGAATTCATTAAGACAAACACTTTGTAAACAAAATTTAATAATTCATACAAGCAATGCGTGTTTCTATGTCTGACATCAAATCAATCTTACACATACAATAATTCGCTTCCAAATTCATACTAAAAAATTACAGCAACACAAAACCAATATTGAACCATAAATCGATTAGCCCATTTACTCATTTGAGGAATAAATGCAAACAGTGTGCATATATTCATTCCTGTAAATCGATTTGCCCATTTGGGTGGGGGATAAATACAAACAGTTCGCATACATATCAATGATGGCTGAATTTAACCATTGTGTATGCCAAAACATATACCTAAGTAATGCGATTCACTTGGCAGTGAATTAATGTAAGTATTCGCTAGGATTTTGAACTTCATTATGCACCAAAAAAAATAGATTTATCCAAGCATGGATTCCATACTTAAACCATGTTGCATATAAGGTTTCATTCAAAACAATTTTTAAATCCTATTTTAGAAGCAAAAATTCATGTATCTAACAGAAAACCAAAGAGACTCTGAGAGATTCCTTGGACAACGATTTGCATACCCACAATGAATAAATATCTTTTAAGTCATTGGCACCTTAATACAAACACTTTCTATACATGAGTTTAACACATGAATGCAAACTAAAATGTGCTCTGTGGGCAACAAATTGGCTTGAATGAATAACACAAGAATTTGAGCATAAAGATTTTGATAAAAGTGTTGGGTTTAATACCCATAACTGTCCATCCAAGCATGACATTATATATACAAGAATCTTGTATTTAAATCCCGAAAAAAATCTGAACCCGAAACACTTTGCAAGCAAAATTGCAATATATGAAAATAATTGGAAAGCTCATAAAGTAGTTTGATTTCTAAAGGAAAAAGGTTGTCCATTCCTTTAGGATTTCAAACAATTAGCAATTATTGTAGACTCCCCTTTGGCTTTAGCTTCACATCTCTACATCTAGGCTTCATACAAATCGCTCCAAGCATACAAAACTCTCAAGACTCATTAACCAGACATAAAATTCATTTTTTCAAAAATACAAACTTGGAATTTAATAAATCCACTATAATGAGGGTCAGCGTATAATTCTCATACCCCAAACATTCTCTTAAATAATACAAGAAACTAATTTGTATAAAAAAATAATTTTCTAATTTCTCATAAGCAATAGCAAATATTTCAGCTATGGGTTAAATCTATGCAAGTAAGGAGATGTATTATAAACAAAAAAAAATCTAAAAAAAAATGGTTAGAATAAGGAGATTGGAGAACAACCTCTTTCCATAAATTCACACAAAGTACTTGGAATTAGAAACAAAATACTTGGATAAAAATGCACATCAAAGAAACACAAAGAAGGCGCGATGATAAACCATCATTCTTTTACATGTACCGGATTATAACATACTCACCTTGTAGTCACTTTAGCCACACATTAGTTTCGAGACTAGCTACAAGCCACGGCTAGTTCCAACTAAAATTAATAATCCATACAAAAAAAAATCATATTCATGCTAGTATTCAAAAAGCTTGGCTAGAATTAAAAACTATAAGACTCCATAATACCCAAATCTGAAATCTTCAAAGAACTTTATATATGTATAGATTTATGCCTTCAATGGCCAAATTAGAGCTTCAATATTTCATTTCTTGTATATGTCAACTCACAAATGCCAATCGGTTTTCCTCCCAGCCTCTTTCACGGAAAATTCTTCCCTTAAGACCCCCAAGCTGTGTGGACTCACAACCACTGCCTGATTGAAACCCAAAACAATTTAGTTGCACTCCCAGATTTAGCTAAGTCTTAATCTACTCAAATTTTGCAACATTTCCCTATGTGCCATTTCTTTCCCCCCTTCTCCATGGGTTTCCCCCTTCTATTTATAAAAATCCCTCGGGTTAACACCTCACCCTCTCATGTAAAAATCCTCTCTTTTTAAATAAAAATAAAAAACAAATTAACATATTATTCATGGGCTACGTGGTGCCCCCTCTTTTTATTTTATTCCACACACACATGCGCAATAAAGTTATTTGAATTTTCCCCTCCCAAGTGGGTAAATAAAATCCTATCTAAATCAATCATGGGGGTCATTGTAATTACCCTACTTGGCTTCGAATCTGGAAGTTGATTGTTGAGGAGTAAGGGTTCCAAAACCTTACTATGCACCGCTCATGATCCTAATCATGCAATGTGGACTTTGTGTCCTTGTCTACATGACATAAGTACATTTTCGTATCTTTTGCAATTAAAGACTCCACGCCTTTGTCAAGACATAGTTGTGGGTCCACACCCATATGTTGGCGACTTGGAAAAGTCTCACCATGTGGCCTGCACATACGCAAATACTCGCATATCAAGTATATAACCTTATTAGCTCAAACATATGTTCCCTTCCATAGGTTGTATTGGCAAAATATCATGTTCCCCCCTTTTTTACACTTAATTTAGATTTTCAATGTTGGTGAATGATTTTTTGCAGTCCTACATGGTTCCATATCAACGAACAAGTCTAGGCTTCCCTGCCACACTCACACAAGTTCATTGGTTCGCAACATCGATAATTTTTTATATTATTTACAATCATCCAAGATCAAATCTTAGAAAAACATAAGTCATGAATCCACATAATAAACCATCCATAAGTTAATCATACTACATCATTTCATCATGTTATCAAATAGATTGTAGGTTGGGCAAAGCCCGACCCAATCCAAAAAAGTGAGACAACTATGGGAGTAACTACCCACTGTCACCTTCGATAGATACCCCCTCGCTTTAGTGATGATAAGTCACCACAAGGGGGGAATGTCAGTGACCCTAGGGGGATTGAGATGGAAAATTGTAGAATGGCCAATGAAACCCCGGTAGGTCAAGTTTGGAAGTGGAAAGAGGCTTGGAAACGAGTCCTGTTGATGAGGGGAGGTTGCCAAAGTGTTGTGTACTTGCAAGCTAATTTCAAACCTGCCTGTGACAAGATAATTGATCAAAATACAAGCCAAATATTTAATGGGACAAACAAGTGAAGCTTTTTATCCTAATATTGCATCAGTAAACAAATATATATATCAGCAATGGAAAAAGTTGTTATCTGTAGAATTAACCATCAAAAGCATTAAATATTTATTGGATGATCAAGTAATAAACATGTAGATAAGTTTCCAATACTTAAGCACAAGCTTTGATGGTGTAATATGGTTGTTAAATGAAGTTATCAACAAAGTATTAGGGCAACCTTATGGATGTAGCAAATGATTGTTATAGTAGCAATATCTATCCACCAAAATCAACAAATAATCTACCCAAAAGATAGCCAATAACAAGTAGAATTAATATGGCAACTTGTAAGCAAATTTCAATGGTAGATTAGTTGGTAAAGAAAGAGTTTAAGAGCGTTTTGTTGCAACCCTAATGTTATCCAAATGGATGTCGGTGGCCTCCCACCTATTCCAACTGACTCATTTTGGCAGTTTTCCAGTTTGGCAGTTTTTTCTTAGTTTTCAGGTCCCTGATTTTCGGGGCCGTTTTGAGGCCCTAAACATCGCCACAATCAAATTATAAACTAAGTCAAAGTCTGATGGAAACATGTGTATTCCAACGGGCTATCGTGCACCTAAAACGAAGATCATATGCAAAGGTTACGACCCTGGGAAGTTGATGTACTAGCTTACCCCAACGGGGCCCACATGACTTTTAATGCTTCATCTCCTAGGGTTAGGTTTTTGGATGTCTAGGATTTTGACATTCCCATTTATTGTAAAAAGAATTGGAGAGCCTCAATGTGACCATCTTCTTGCGAATGAGCGCAACCATCACATCTCTTCTCAAAGATAAGCCGCCACCATTCTAGCAAGCTTGCTTTCTGTTGCATTTTACAGTTTCAACACATTTTCTTATTGAATAGAAACCAGTTTTATTGTATCTTTGTTATTGTATCTCTGTTATTCTTGTGTCTCTGTGTTAAGAATAATAATAATATGTATTCATTTTCTTCTGCTCATAAAATCTGGATCATAATGGTTGTAGCATTAAATTAATTGTAGCAAGTGAAAGACAAGGCCAAGTTAGATGCCCTAGTGGCTCGAGCAAGCTTGTGACACTAAGAAAAGATTCCAATTTGAACAAATGCAATATCTCCAAAGTCATGGATTTCAATACAATGATTTTATTTATCCAATGCAAGTAGATGAGTGCCTATTATATTGGGCTATGGAGTCTTGGATGTAAGAGTTAGACTTTCTACTTCTATAGGGGTGTAATCCCTTTTACTCCCTAGAGAAAGCGAATCCAACAGGGTAAATCTAGGAGGGTGTAAGCCCTTTTACTCCTTCTAGCAACCTTGAAAAAATGACTTATCCAACAACAATTATGATAGACTTGATGGAGGGTGTATGCCCTTATACTCCTCCAAGGGTTAGAGCAAGAATAACTATGAAACAAGAAGAAATTACCAATAATATTCATAAAATTCCTTACCAATTCCAATAGAAAGTAAGCAAAAACCCCTGTCTACCAAGAAATATCCATCAACATGCAAGAAACAAGTCTCCGAGAAGGTAGCGCACCACTTTAGCTCCACAATAGACAAGTATAAGTATTCATGAGATTTGTGCAAGAGAGAGATAGACCAAATGCCCAAAAAGGGCTCAAATTTTAGCCAAATATGTAATTCTCAATTGAGAGAGTTATGATCCAAAGAAATGTCTTAGGTCTCCTTTTATACAAGACCTTCTAAAATAGTTTGTCCACATATCATTAGGGTAAAACGCAATTAGGGAGGCCGACCTCCTCTAATTGCTCCTTTACAATTTAAAATTTGATTTTACACAAAAGAAACCCTAAAAGATGACGTCATACCCCCTAGGGGTGACGTTTTGCAATACAGAGCAAGTTGTTGAGCTTCTTTGAAGGAGACGTTAGGCATCCAAAGTCCATTACTTCGTGTGTTGGGGTATTCCTTCAAGGTGCTTTCCAAGTGATCATCAAAACCTTCAATCACCACCAAACCCTAGCCCCTAAAAGAGATGGCATGCCCTAGAAAAACATGCTTTGACCTTCCAAGATCAAACATTGGGCTAAGGGGGGATAGGTCTCATCATCCAAGTTGTCTTCTCATCCCTCCAAAGGCAATGTTCACCATATAGTTTCTCTGAATGTGTGGGTTATAGAATCTACTCTATGGGCTTCATGCCCCAACGAAGGCCCAAGCTAGGCTTGTTCCCCCACAAACGTCCACCAATCAAGGTCCTGCAAAGACAAGTGAATTCGCCCTCCAAGGGTATCAAGTCAAACATATCATGCTAAGTAAAATCACACTTAATACAAGAGCCACCTAAACATGTCCATCAAATCCTCCCCTTCAAAATAAACAAGTGCTCAAATACCCTATGCAATTGGTCAAGTTTAGATATGGGAGGGGTGTCATAATGCCCTATTAGGTTAACCAATCCCTCAAGTAAGGGATGCTCCCAATGATGATCCTTTCTAGGTCATGTAATGGATATGAGGTGGATGGGGTTAGACTTCTAGGATTTGGGCTTCATGACATACAAGGGCTCATATTATCTCATTTATGGGTGCCTTTGTAGAGGGTGTGTTGCCCTTCGTCCACAATGCATGATTTTTCCAAGCCCCTTTTTCGCCATTAATTTATTAGAATGTTTCCAAGTTGATGCTAAGGTGGGACTTCTACCTAAGCATGAAAAACATTGCCCACCTTAACTATACCTTGGTCACATTGTGCTTCCCCAAGTTGAAGACGATGTGTGGGACTTCTAACTAAGCATGAAAAACATTGCCCAACACATGCTCTACCTTGGTTGACAGTTTTAATTAATTATTTATCTTATGGGTCCCCCAATTTTTTGTGAGAAACATTTCATTATTCTCGGGATCCCTAGGCGAGCATCTGGAAGTTTTATGTTTGGATTTTATCTTTTGCCAGCTACAAGCCTTTGGGCCTTCGGCCCCTTCTTCCCATGAAATGAGGTACAAGCCCTTCTTGGATCAATATGGCCTGAAAACCTAAAAGATTGGGACACGGAGAGGAAAAAGTGATGAAAAATAATAATCACGAGAAGGGATGATACGAAGACCCTTTATGGATACCCCCGGTTCCAACCCTTTCCCTAAGGGTGGCCACTTACTAGGAGATTGTGACACACACCAATGTGAAACAAGGCCAAAATCATAATGTCCAGGGAGACGTTCTATAATCAAGAGAAGATTTGATGCAACATATTTAAATGTCTCAAGTATTAAGGTGACACTTACCACAATACTTGACTTGTAACTCGTGGAGCAGGACCCATTCTCTTCCAGAAGCAAGTTGATGTGGTGAATGCCATCATGTTGAATCAGAGAAGTGTGGTGGTGGAGTAGGTCTCCATCTATGTATGTGGACATTGACAGTCAATCCATCTCTCGGTACTCCAAGTTTGCACCCTGAGGGCCTCGATACATCTTCTCCTTAGTTATCCCTAGAAATGGGGGATAACATCTGACTCATATTTGGGGACATGTATTCATCGTAGAGTGCATGAGAACCTCGACATCTCATGGTTAGACAAGTGCTTACACACACTAAAACATCAAACTGTGAAATCTAGGGTGCCTCACTCACCCTTTGTTCATATAATCAAAATTCAAAACTTCAAAATTGACAACTAATTCTAGAAAATAAAATTTTGCACCCTTTTTTTTATATCTATAATAGGGTGAAAACAAAAGATGTAAATCAATAATGCAAGTAGAGCAAAATGAAAATAAAAAAGAAAATGCAACTAAACTACCATGAGTAATTGAGATGCAAATAAAAGAAAGCGAGATGACCTACCTACTTACCTGGGGCCTAGGGCCCAAGGAAGTCAGGTTCTCCCTGGGAAGTAATGTTTGAGGAGGCATCCATTTACCGACAATCGCGTCCTCCTCCCTATTGTTGAGGACAAATAAAAATAATCTAACCCAGATCTTTCCTCTATCTTGTAAGGTCCCAACCATAGACTGTCAAACTTTTGATGCATTCCAGGTTTCTCCCTTCTTTTGTCCCACATTAGAACTGAATCTCCTTCCTTGAACTCTCTTGGTCTTGCTTTGTGTTCAAAGGTCCCTTTGACTTTATCTTGATGTTTTATAATTTGATTGAAATCCATTCTTATGGATTCATCCAATTCCATGAGTTGATCAATCTGTCCTTGTAATGTTTCTTTATTTATGGCGAAGTGTTGTGCTAATTGCAAGGCTGGAATTTGGAGGTTTATAGGCAACCAAGCTTCCACCCCGTAAACTAATTCAAAATGGGTTTTCCCGGTAGAAGTTTTAGTAGTTGTGCAGTCTTCCCAAAGGGCATACTTGATCTTACCATCCCAATTCTTCTTATTTTCTCCAACAATCTTCTTCACAATATTCATGATATTCTTGTTGTTGGATTCTGCTAACCCATTTCCTTGAGGGTAGTCATTTGAGGAGTGTGACAAAATAATCCCATACTTGAAACAAAACTCGTTGAGTGCCACCGAGTTGAAAGCCTTGGCATTGTCAGTGGTAATCTTGGTAGAAACACCAAATCTAGTGATAATCCTTTCCTTGAGGAAATTCATTGCAACTTCTTATGTTGCCTTCTTTCTTGGAATGGCTTCCACCCACCGGGTGATGTAGTATGTGGTGGTGAAAACCCATCGGTAACCATTGCCTTAAATTCAAAAATTGAATCTAGCCCCCATTGTTGGAAAGGTGCTTCTATGACCATTGGTTTAAGAGGAAGGGAGAGTAGGCATTGTTTTCTTGCAAAGAATTGACATGGTTGGCAAGACCTGACATATCACTGCATGTTAGAGAAGATAATGGGCAAATAATACCCTGCCCTCAAAAATTTATGAGCAGTGGTGTGGGAAACAAAATGACCTCCACAATACCTTGAGTGAAATTATGAAACTAACTTGTTTGCTTCTTCCTTATTTACACATCTGAGAGTTACCCCATCAGGGTTTCTCCATCTGAGAGTTACCCCATCGGGGTTTCTCCATCTGAGACCATATTGTGCCAGACAATACTTCATAGCTTTGAGCCTTAGAGCTCTTCTCTCATGATCAACTAAATTATCGGGACAAGTAAGATTTTTCAAATAGTAAATAATGTCAGAATACCATTCGTCATACTCAATTTCACTTATGAGAACATTGATCTACTCTTTTTCTCCCATTTCAATAGCTTCTTGATTGTTTTCTGTCAACATCTTGGCTAAACCTTGGCCTTTGATTATCTTGGATGGCTTAATCTCCAATTCATATTCTTGTATTCGTGAGATCCATTTTCCTCTTGATCTAAGATTGTCTCATTGTGATAAGACATCCTTTACAGGTGGGTAAGGAATGAAAGCTTTGATCTTGTTATACTCCACATATCTTATAAAGTGTTTGAGGAATTTGACAAGGGCATAATCTTGTTTTTCCATAATGGTATAGTTTAGCTCTGAGTCCCTAAGGGATTTGCTCATGAAAGCAATTGGTTGTTCATCTCCTTGATCATTTTTCTGTAAAAGAACTCCTGCAATGGTATCTTTTGAGGAAAAGGAGAAAATGATGAAATCTTTAGAAAAATATAGGCTTATCAATACAGGCGCAATAGTTATTTCCTCTTTGATACGTTGAAGATCCTTTTTTCCATGATCGTCCCACTCGAACCAGGCATCCTTCTTTAGCAAGTGATTTAGAGGCTTCATGATTTCAACGAAATTCAGGATGAACCTTCTTATGAAGTCGATCTTACCAAAGAAAGATTGCAAGGACTTATTGTCTTTAGGGAGAGGGATTTTCTCGATGGCTTCAATTCTGGAAGGATCCATCGAGATTCCATCCCTGGAAATAATATGTCCCAATAACTTCCCTCTATATACACCAAAGATTGACTTCTTAGGGCTAAAAGAAATACCACACTCTCTGCACCTTTGAAAAATCGTCCTCAAATGTTGGATATGTTGAGTTCTTTTCTTGGAGATAGCGGTTAGGTCCACTTAGTAGATTTCTATAATTTTTCTGATTAAATCATTGAAATCATAATCCATGGCACGTTGAAAGGTGGCTCCTGCGTTGGTTAATCCGAAAGGTATTCTCAAATACTTATAAGTCCCCCAAGGAGTAGTGAAAGCAATCTTAAGTTGGTCATCCTCCTTTACCAACACCTGGTTATATCCTGAAAAGTGTTATGTTTTAGTGTTGCTATTAGGTTATCAATGCATTTCCAAAATAACAGCATAAAGACGATCATTGAAAGAAACACAATCACAAGGTACACAATATTTTATCCTGGGAAACCCTCACGGGGGAGAAAACCCAGCAAAAAAACTTCCTCAATAATAGATTTCCAATACAATGCCAAGACTAAGACCAACCCACCAAGAATAATCTAGGACTGAGCATGCACCTCTCTTCTTCTCATTGCAACTGCAACTTCCTTCAAAAGATGTGCATTAGAAGTGTGAGTGAGTGAGTGAACAAGTGAGACACCATCCTCACTTATAAATATTAATTGAGGAGGCGCTAGGGTTATGTCTCTTCACCAAGTAGGTTCGACTTCTTCCAAGAGTGGTTAAAACCACTTTATAAACCCTAGGGTCTAACTTTACAACTACCACCATATAAATATGGTTTGGCCAATCCACAAAAGGGGATTTGGTCTTATACAAGACCCGACATGATCAATCCACAAATGGGACTTGATCTATAAGATAATAACTCAAATATAATTAGAATATTCTTCGAAGTTACAATATTTCAATGCTCCCCCTCAACAAAAAGGGTATTCTACTGACATAACCCAATACAACATCATCGGGAGAAAGAGAGGGAAACAACATCATCAACATCTGGAACACTTACTGGCACATCTATAAATCATCGAAAGTTTTTCTCATCATCAATATCATCATCGTTCACAGCATGGATTTGGAGTAGCATCATCATCATCATCATCATCTGTACGAAGCTGAAATATCAACATCAATTAGTATAACACTAAAGCAACAATATCACCAACTCGAGGCTGGTACATCATCATCAACAACACGAGGTTGATAAAACAACATCATCAATAACATGAGGCTGAAACAACAACATCATCAGCACGAGGCTAAAACAACAACATCATCATCACGAGGCTGAGACAACAACATCATCATCATATGGCAACATAATGAGGAAGGTGCAACAACAACTTTTTGTGGTACTTTGACAAACCGTCCTTACCGGACCTTCAAGATCTTCCCAGGAATCATAAGATTCCCTAGGATATAAAATCCTAACAAGCTACCACGCGGTACTCTGACAGACTATCCTTACCGGACCTTCAGGATCTTCCCAAGAATCATAAGGTTCACTAGGATATAAAATCATAATGGAGCTACCACAACTAGCATATACATGCACGGGTACTCTGACAGACCGTCCTTACTGGACCTTCAGGATCTATCCAGGGATGATCAATCCCATAGGATATAAAATCCTAACGGAGCTATCTGTTGTTGGTCAGGATACTATAGTATCATCAACATCACTCCCCCTTTCGAGGGAGGTCCTTTCAGACAACACCAAGCTTGTCTCGAAAGTACTCAAACTTTACACGAGACAGAGGCTTGGTCAACACATCTGCAACCTGCTCATTTGTGCCTTATTTATAGCTCCCCTCTGCACCATATCACGAATGTAGTGATACTGAATCTTTATGTGCTTCGACTTATCATGGAACACTGGGTTCTTCGTCATCTTTATGCAACTCTGGTTATCACATAGAATCACAGTAGCTTCTATCTCCAGATCGAATAGACATGTCAACAACTTCTGAAGCCATATGGCTTCACAACTGGTGGAACATGTTGCAATATATTCTGCTTCTACCGTGATGAGAGCAATACTGGATTGCTTCCTACTTTGCCATGAAGTCATGGCTGACCCCAGACGGAAACAACATCCTGAAATGCTATTTCTATCAGAAGCACTTCCAGCCCAATTTGAATCAGTATAACCAAACAGTCTAAAGTCATGATCTCCAGTATAATAGAGACCATAATCCAATGTACCAAAAGGTATCTCATCACATGCTTTGCAGCTACAAGGTGAACGCGTCTGGGCTCTACCAGATACTGACTCAAGGTGTTCACAACAAAGCATATATCTGGCCTGGTATTCATCAAATACTTCAAGGAACCAATGATCTGTCCATATAGAGTAGCATCAACCAATTCCGACGAAGTATCAACCATGAGCTTCAACTTTGTTTCCATGGGTGTGTTCATGGATTTACATTCCAACATGTCAAATCTCTTCAATATTTCAACCACATACTTCCCTTGGTTAAGGAAGATATTATTTGGGCTCTGTCAAACTACAAGATCTAAGAAATAATGCATCAGGCCTAGGTCTTTCATCTCAAATTCTGCAACGAGTTTCTTCTTACAATTTGTGATGAGATTTTCTTCTCTTGTTAAGAATAAGTCATCCACATACAATAACAATATAATTGGCTCATCATTCATAACCTTGAAGTAAAGGTTAAAATCGACTTTACTCTTGGTAAAGCCCAAGCTTGCAAGGAAACTATCAATTCTGCCATACCAAGCTCTAGGAGCTTGCTTCAACCCGTACAAATTTGTCTTCAACCTATAGACATGTGTTTTTCTATCTTCAACTTCAAACCCTTACGGTTGTTCTATATACACTTCTTCTTCAATGACACCATTTAAGAAGGTTGTTTTCACATCCATCTGGTGTAACTTCCACTTCGTTTTGGCTGCAAGAGCTATGATGGTTCTGATAGAAGTGTATCTAGCTACATGAGCAAACATCTCTTCATAATCGATACCCTCCTTATGAGAAAAACCACGAGCCACAAATCTTGCTTTATGTTTTTCAATACTTCCGTCTACTACATGTTTTATCTTGTATATCCATTTGGAAGATACCACATCTTTGTTCTTTGGTTTGGGAACTACTTCCCATACATCATTCTTTATAATGGGTTGGTATTCTTCTGTCATGGCATCTACCCATTCTTTCTTTTGAATGGCTTCTAGTAGGTTCCTTTTCTATGAGATCACACATCATGGCCATATAACTGGAGAATGGCTTAGGTTTCTTACTTTGTCTCATGGTTCCTTTCGGGGCTCCATACTTCTCTGCATCTTGAATAAGTTCCCTTGCCTAAGATGGCTTTCTCTTGTGAGAGATCATCATCTGGGGAGGTTCTTGAGATTCTATCATATCATGATCTTTTGGAATATCATCATCAGGGGTAACTGTAACTTCCTTCACAGGTTCTACAACTCTAGGAGCTATAGCTTCTTCTTCATATACTTCTTCAAGCTGGCATTTCCTTGATCTTTTGAGTGTTGCATCTTCATTAAAGGTTACATCTCTGTTGATCTCAATATGATGGTAACTTGGTATGTAAATTCTGAAGGCCTTAGAGACCTCATAGTATCGAATAAATATTCCCTTCTGTCCTGAAGGATCCAACTTAGTTCTCCTTTCTTTCGGAATGTGTACAAACACTGGACAACCAAATATTTTTAGATGGCTTACTTCTGGCTTCTTTCCATTGAACATTTCTTCGGGGGTTTTGAATTCAAGTGCACTATGGGATAATCTATTTTGGACATAAATTGTTGTTCTTGCTGCTTTAGCCTATAAGTGCATTAGAAGATCTTGATCATGAATTATAGTCTTCACTACTTCCATAATCGTTCTATTCTTTCTTTCTGCTGCACCATTTTGTTGAGGATTATAGGAAGTGGTGAGCTCCCTCTTAATCCTGACATCTCTGGAAAAGCTTCCAAATTCATTCGAGGTGTACTCTCCTCCATTATTTGACCTGAGTATATTGATTTTTCTTTCTGAGAGGTTTTCTACCAAGGCTTTGAATTCCTTGAACTTTCCGAGTACTTCATCTTTTTATTTCAAGAAATAAACACAAGTCTTACGAGAGTAATCATCAATAAATGACACATAGTATACATACCCGCTTAGAGAGGTTGATGGCATTGGACCACATACATCTGAGTGGATGAGCTCCAAGATTCCTTCTGCTTTACCGTCTCTCTTTGGAAAATGATTCTTTATGTTCTTTCCTTGTGCACATCCCTTGCATACACCTTCATGATCAACCTTAAATTCTGGTAAACCTGTAACTACCTTGCTTACATATGGTAATGCTTTGTAGTTGATGTGAGCTAGTATTCTATGCCAAAGTCCACAAGGAATCTCAGTGGAGTGGGTCAAGGTTGCATCTGAGTGTCCTTTTAACTTGTACAAACCACCTTCTTATGTTCCAATAACAATTGCATCTTCTATGGTTTTTCCTTTAGGCCACATAAGAAATTCACCATCTATGAATGCAACCCTGAAACATTTCGTATCTAGAGCTGAGATAGAAAGTGAGTTCTTTTTCAAACATGGTACATAAAGTACATCCTTCATTCTCATTGAAGTTCCTAAATCCAGTTTGTAGGTGGATACTACCATTCCTTTGATAGGGTACTAATAATCATCTCCAACTGAAACTTTATGGGGGAAGTCCTTTTTTGTAAGGCTAGAGAGAATGCCTTTCTGACCAGTCATGTGTTTGGAGACACCATTATCTATGAGCCAAGTATCCTCTCCAGGTGTCATACATCTTGAGAGGGCGGAAAATAAAACATAATCTTCAATCTCTTCTTTAGTCAACTTCTTAGGTGGCTCATCATATTCAACTGCATGGGCATGATGTCTTTTGTTATTTCTCTTCTTATATTCTTCCCTTATGGCAGGAAAATTCTTAGCAATGTGTCCCATATTATCACAATGATAACATTGATAGGAGGAGAAATATTTTTCTTTTCTTTGACCCTTATGAAATTTTTGGAATGTCTTTGGAGGGTTAAATTCTTTATGGAAGTGGGGAAATCTCTTTGGGGAGTGAGATTCTTTATGAAGGTGGATCTCCTTTTGGAAATGAGACCTTTTCTTTCATCCTTTAGCATGAACAAATAGGGCTTGATCTTCATCCCTTAAAAGTACGACTTCTTGGTTGGCTACTCTTGCTTCTTCTTGAACACATTCTTCCCATAGACTATCAAATTGGAGTTTCTTTTTTCTTCCATAGATGGTTTGGATGAAGGCATCCCAAGGTCTCGTGAGACCATTAAGAGTTATCATGATGAGTTCATCTTCATCCAAGTTGTCTCCAATTGCTTCTAATTGTTCTTTGAATAGAGTAACCCTAGATAAATAGTCTTGAATTGTTTCTTCTTTCTGCATCTTTATATTCTTGAGTTTGGTTCTCAAGTTCATCTTCCAGTTGATATTCTTTCCTTCATACATTATGGTTAGGGAATCAAACATCTCTTTTGGATTATTCTTAGAAGACACTTGAGGGATCAAGTGGTCTTTAATGGAATCTACAATTATCCTTTTGGCCCTAATCATATCCTTCTTGTACTTCTCTTTGGTTGCATCTTCTTCGGGTTTTGGTACATTTTCTTTTATGAATTTTTCAAGGTCATTCTCTTTAAGAATGAGTCCAATTCTGTACTTTCAGGTATGGAAATTTTCCACACCTTCTAGCTTATCAACAAGCTTGGTTCTTTCCCACAAGGGTGTAGACCGATTGGCAAGTGCCATGTAAATGGAAGGAAATATGTAAAGGAGGTCTCAAGTTCGATTCTCACCTCGATTTATCTGTGTTCCATGCTTGCGGGTTGTGTGGCGCACCTGCGGGTATAGTGGTAGCGGATGGGTATCGACCACGTGTCACGCGAGTACGAGAACCGTGAGTTGTCGATTCCCCTAGCATTAAAAAAAAAAAAAAAAACTTGGTTCTTGTAGACATCTTAACCTAGAGCTAGGAAAATGACTAAAAATGAATGTGCTCAGAAAATGAATCTGAACTTACCAGGAGATGTGCTGGGCTGAGGCGAGTTGGCTGGAGTTGATTGTTTCCAAAAATTCCAATTTTTACCCCTTGAAACTTGACCTGCACACTTTTGGAATGGTACTTCTGGTATTGGTTTCTTGGTACCAATCAAAACTAGGGTTTGAATTTTCAGAGAATCTGGCCACTGAAAAGGTGTGCTCAAGTTGCCAAAGGATGCGCTTGGGTAGGGCACACTTCCCTAGATGGTTTTTGGTCAGAAATTCCTCTTCAATAAAAAGCCCTAATTTCCTCGTATGACAATAGTGACGTTTTTAGATACCCAATGAAAGGTGCTCTATTCAGTCAAGCTCTGATACCATGTTAAGTTTTAGTGTTGCTATTAGGTTATCAATGCATTTCCAAAATAACAACATAAAGAGGATCACTAAAAGAAACACAATCACAAGGTACACAACATTTTATTTGGGAAACTCTCATGGGGGAGAAAACCCAACAAAAAAACTTTCTCAATAATAGATTGCCAATACAATGCCAAGACTAAGACCACACCACCAAGAATAATCTAGGAATGAGCATGTTCCTCTCTTCTCCTTCTTGCAACTGCAACTTTCTTCAAAAAATGTTCACTAGAAGCGTGAGTGAGTGAGTGAACAAAAGAGGTGCCATCCTCACTTATAAATACTAGTTGAGGAGGCGCTAGGGCTATGTATCTTCACCAAGTAGGGCCAACTTCTTCCAAGAGTGGTTAGAACCACTTTATAAACCCTAGGGGTTGACTTTACAAATACCACCATATAAATATGGTTTGACCAATCCACAAAAGGGGATTTGGTCTTATACAAGACCCAACATGATATATCCACAAAAGGGGATTTGATCTATAAGATAATAACTCAAATATAATTAGAATATTCTTCGAAGTTACAATATTTCAACAAAAAGCCATCAAGCATGTACATCATTTATACTTTGGTGGCCCTTTGCAAAAGGTACTCCATGTTCGACAAGGGGTAATTATCCTTAAGTGATGCTTGGTTGAAATTTTTGAAATCGACACATATCTTGATTTCACCAGTCTTTTTCGGTCAATCATAGGATTGGATACCCAGGATGAATACCTGATAGGCTCAATTATCCCTGCCTCAACCATCTTTTGCAACTCCTTTTGGACTTGTAGTGCAACCTTTAGATTCATTTGTCCGAGATTTTGCCTGAAAGGTTTTTTGCCTTCCTTGAGGGGAATAGTGTGATGTATAACATATTCCTAGTAAGCCTTCACATCTTCATATGACCAAGAAAAAATATCCCTTAATTCCCTGATGAGAGCTATCAACTTTTCCCTTTCGTCGCAGGTTGTCCTCTTCCCAAACTTAACCAATTTCGGGGATTCCTTGGTGCCAATATTGAACTCAATGACCTCATCATCAATTTTTCTTGACGTCTTCCCCTTATTCATGTAATTTTGATCAAACAACCTCTCTAAGGGGATGATACCCTTGGGTAAGGGTCAGTCAGGTAGATCTATAATCTCAATGTTCGCTTCCTCGACCAAGAGGTTTATCTAAGTTTATGAGAATTCACCCTCATTTTGGAGAAAACACGAGATTTGGTGCTTATTATCAAAGACCTGCTAGTGCTGCAAGTTGTTGGGTATTGAGGGCATGAAGTTTACTTCTACTTTGTAAAGACTAATTTCTTTGAAATGTTGCAAATTATAAGCGAATACTGCAATGTTTCATGTTAGATGATTCTCTTCTCTAGAAATAGCCTCAATAGAAAAGTCGTCAAATTTTTTCATGGCACCCGAAACAACGTCTCTATACTATTTCAACCTCAGGTTATTTGCAACAAAATTCATGTTGATTTGTGAAACAATCAAATTTGAGTCCACTCTCACATGTAAGGATTTGATGTTCATATCAATAGCAACATTCAAACCCAAAATGAGGGCTTCATACTCGGCTATGTTGTTAGTGCAATTGAATGCAAATCCATATGAGAAAAGGGTAGCCTCTTTGTCTGGCGATATCATGACCACCCGAACGCCTGACCCTGAACTCAAGTGTGCACCATCAAAATCCAAACCCCAACATCCATCCCTTTTCTCTTCATCTTGGATTAAAGATTTTTCCAATATAAAGGTGTTGTCAATTCCTTTGTCGAGAACTTGATGGGATGAATCAATGTGGTCTTTAACTAGTTCCATAATAACCCCTTTGTGGTTTTCATCTTTTGTGACCTCTTCTAATCCACTTTTCAAGGTGGGAGGTTCATTTTACTTATGAGGTGGAGACATAATCTCCTAAATACACTACAATAGACTCTCTTGTGCCTTTTGGGTTGCGAGGGTTTTCTCAGTTTCTAGCATTTCTTTTGCGCAGGGGGGGGGGACATTCTTCTAGATTTTGGACCTTCCCCCTTTCTCACAAAACCTATTATTTGGCTAGCAGCTTTGTTGGCAAATTTTATTTTTTCCTTATGCAAGTGGGCCTTGGTGACATGGAGAAGGTCAGGAGGCGAGGTGACAAGGCTAGTAACTTGATTTATTTGCATGAACTCTTCAAGGAATCCTTCATCTTGATGGAAAGAGGAATCTAAGTTTTCATCCATTTCACATGCCCTTTGTTGGGATTCAATCAAGGTAGAAGGGTGATTCTCTCCTATCAAACGACCACAAGCGTCATTTATGGTCGACATGTAAAACTTGAGGACAATATTGTGAGTGGGCTCATAATCCTGGGGAAATCTTTTTACAAGAGTGTTGAATTGGTCATTAAAAGAATGTACGATTTCCCTTAGTTTCCTCTTGTATTGATAGAGTTGATCATAAAAGGATATGAAATCTTTTCTTTTTGCAAATCTCTTAATGAAAAGGTTTTGAAATACATCCTAGTTGGTAATTTCCCCCTGTTAAATATTATTATACCACTCTTTGGGCTTCCCAATGAGAGAATAAGGGAAAAATCTCATCAATACATCTTCATGTTGGTCATAAGGTTTAAGAGCATTGAGAAAGGCATTCAAATGATTTTTGGTCATAATTGAGTCCTCTCTTGAAAAGGTGGGAATCCATTCCTTGAAACCCTTTGGGATCTTATGAGGTGATCCAATAATCTTCGTCATATCTAAAGACTTGTATGCGTCATTGATCCATTGTTTTTGGAGAGTGCTTGGCGAACAATGCATGGACGAAGTTGAAGGACCCAGGGAAGCAGGAGAGGGAAAATGATAAGGAGGTTTAGATACATTTTTAGGACATTAAGGCGAAGTTGGATTTCTAGGGTAGTCCATTCGTCAGGTATTTGTCAAGATGGTTTATGAGATGGTGGAGTCGCTAGATGAGCTTTATGAATAACTCACCAGGAAAGGAAAAGGAAATTTCCTCCAGTGGAGTCGCAAGGCAAGCTAGGGATAAAGGATTTGGGATCAAAGCTTGTCGAAGTGTCGTTAGGGCACGAAAGAGGATTCAAAATCCTCCCTGACAACGACGCAAAAATGTTATCGCACAGATTGTAGGTTGGACAAAGCTTGACCCAATCAACAAAAGTGAGACAACTATGGGGGTAACTTCCCACTATCACCTTAGATAGATACTCCCCTCGCTTTAGTGATTAGAAGTCAACACAAGGGGGGAATCTTAGTGACCCTAGGGGGATTGAGATGGAAAGTGGTAGAATGATCAATGAAACCCGTATAGGTAAATTTTGGAAGTGGAAAGAGGCTTGGAAACAAGTCTTGTTGATGAGGGAAGGTTTCCAAAGTATTTTATACCTACGAGATAATGTCAAACATGCTAGTGACAAGACAATTGATTGAAATACAAGACAAATATTTAATGGGACAAGCAAGTGAAGTTTTCTGTCCTAATATTGCAGCAGTAAACAAATATATATATATATATATATATATATATATATATATATATATATATCATAAATGGAAAAATTTCTTCACTATAGAATTAACCATCAAAAGCATCAAATATTTATTGGATGATCAAGTACTAAACATGTAGATAAGTTTTTGATACTTAAGCACAAGCTTTGATGGTGAAATAGGGCTGCTAAATGAAGTTATCAAAAAAGTATTAGGGCAGCCTTATAACTGTAGAAAATTATTTCTACAACCACAACATCTATCCACCAAAATCAACAAACAATCCACCCAAAAGATAGCCAATGACAAGTAGAATTAATCTCGCAGCTTGTAAGCAAATTTCAATGGTAGATTAGTTGGTAAAGAAAGAGTTTAAGAGTGTTTTGTTACATCCCTAATGGTTGTAGCATTAAATTAATTGCAGCAAGAGAAACACAAGGCCAAGCTAGATGCCCCACTGGCTCAAGCAAGCTTGTGGCACTAAAAAAATATTCCAATTTGAACAAATGCAATATCTCCAAAATCATGTATTTCAATGCAATGATTTTATTTCTCCAATGCAAGTAGATGAGTGCCTAATCTATTGGGTTATGGAGACTTAGATGTGTTATCGCGCAATTTGTACTTGCCCAAAGCCAAAGGCAAGTGATCAATAAATCGACGTAACATGAGGTTGTCTTATAACTGTCACCTAAACAAGACACCTCTTTCTCTTCAGGGGTAGTACCCCGGGGGAGATGTCCCCGGTGACCTGGGGGTTTGAGAAGGCTAATGTAAGAATATCAAGAAAGTCCCACCCCTCTCATAGGTCACTCTGATCAGAAAGTCCCAAAGGTTTTAATAAGATGAAGCAAAGTATTACTTAAGTGTACCAGCCTAGAACAAGACAATAAGAAAAACATTATTTGCAAGTACCAATTGATGTTAGTGCTTCATAAAACCATAGACTTTGAATAAAGGCATAAGCTGATATAAAATATGAAGCAACATAAATATTTATAATAACAATATATATATATATATATATATATATATATATATATATATATATATATATATATATATATATATATATATATATATATATATAGTAATAGCTTCACAATTATTCCTCAATAAAGCTTCAATAATGATAAAAAATGATAACCTGAACTTGGCAAAATGATAGTATTTGTTAGAAGCAATGAAAGCAATGTAAATTTAACTTTAACACTTGCTTTTAAGAAGCTTTTGTTGTTGTTATATATGGTTGTAGAAATATTTTGCAACAACAACAAGATAGCTAGTAGGTTAGTCCAATCTAAGGTTAGAAATGGTTAGTAAAGATCATGAGGTAGATGGTTTGAAGGTTGTTTTAGTCAATCAATCACTTGTAAGGTATGAATTAGCGCCTTTAGGGAAAATGGAGTCACTTTTGCAGCAACAATTCTTAGGGGAAACAAATGATAATGTGTGAGATAAAGACAAGAGGGAGGATGGTTGAGGTGTTAGTAATCTAAGGCCTCAATCATCCAAAATGTTGGAAGGAAAAAGTTGCTAGGAAGTAGGTAACCCTAGGCCCTAGCAATTTTTCTTCTTATTTACGTCAAGCTTGAAATAAAACATGAAATCTTGATGAATCAATTGTACTAGAGTGCTACTAAGGTAGGGCTCTAGTATATGGTTCAAGGGAGGTCTCATCTAGCAAAATCAAGTAGTTGAAGGGTTATTAAGAGAAGGACAATAACATGTGCTTTTCTCCTAGGGTTTTACACTAGCAATTTCATAATCTTGTAAATGAACAAGTAAAATATACCGTAACCATTCAAAACAAAGAAGGATTTCAGATTTCTACTTACTTCACCAAGAATAATCTAGTCACAAGCCCTAATTGAAGACTTTCCACCATGAAAATTCAAAAATACACCAATAAAAGCTCCGTCCAAGAGTTGTGCACCACTTAGTTCAGCCAATAATCCTTAAAAGAGGCCGAATTTCATACCTCACACTTGTGTGAGTGAAATATGATGAATAAAAATGAGAGTTTGATCTCTTATTTATATAATACATATGACCTTTAATTACATTTTAGGTCAAAAAGGGTCAACATGGCTAGTTTACATCAAAAAATCCAGTTTTACATAATATTGATAATAAAAACCCTAATTTCATCTTTTTAGGGTGACATCATGCCCCTCCTAGGGTGACGTTGGCTCCCCTCTTGGAACGTTAGGCTTCCAAAGTGAAACCTTGGGGCTCAAAACCCCTCAGGAACTGCCACACATACCAACCAAATCCGTCCAGATGTCGAATACCGCAACTAGATGATGTCAAGGCTCTGAATGATGACGTCAGGGGCCTTCAAGGGCCAACGTCATGGTGGGAGGGCAAGACCCCCTGGGTCTAGGCCTACCAAAGTGCCTCTGGTAGAACGCCCTCCATTTTCTCTGGTGCAAACCTCCAATATCCCTCTGCCTATGGTTGGGGTCTCAACATCCATCTGGTGGGATTTTATCCATATGGATGTCCGACCTAATCATCTCCCCACATGTACTTGTTTGTCGGGCATGGTCCTATGACCATAAAAAGTACGCCCTCCATGGGCTCATAAGTCACATGGCTCATAGAAATGTCAATCACATCTAATAATAAAGTTACCCAAACATGTGCATAAAACACCCCTTTTCCCAGACAAGTTCTCAAAGACGTTATGTTATTCTACAAGCCAGGTTTGGAGAGGGTTTCAAGATGTCATATTGGGCTAATTCTCCTTATTTGTAGGGTGTTTCCAAGTGAAGACCAATCTAGGTCATGTAAATGTATGAGATGGTGTGGGGGATGTTTGGGCAAGGGGTGCAGTGATAACAGGGAAATGTAGGTCTTACCCGTGGGTGCCTCTGTAAAGGGTGAGTTGCACCTTGTCATGGATGCAATTGTTTCCTAGCCCATTCAATGCCTTTTTACTCTTTGTCTTATTACTTTTTATTTCAAGAGAATAGTTGGAGGACACATCCCTGGCATGGTGACCAATGGTGACAGCGTTACCCACAAGCATTTCATAGAGATGAGAAGGTTGGCTCGTGATGAGACTTCCTTTCTCTTGGATATGCCACCAAGATCCACTACCTTGGCATGGTGACCAGATGAATAGTAGTGTCATATCTCTACATGCCCATGGACCTAATAGGCTGGCTCATGATGAGACCCCCTATGCACCAACAAAGTCTTGAGTTTTATTTTATTTCATGGGTCCCCCCTTTATCTTGTTGAGAATCCTTTTATTTCTTTCTCGGGGATCCCTAGGCGAAGGATCTCAAGGTTTGATCTTGAATTTTAACTTTTTCCAGCTACTTCTACCCTTTGATCCTTTAGCCCCTTCTTCCCACAAGGTAAGGTACAACCCTTACTAGCTTGGCAAACCCATTGCCCGAACCAATGTAGGGGATAGATGGGAGGGAAAATGATGAAAAGTGATAAGTATGGAAGGAATGGAGGATGAACTTTCATAGACCCACATAGTGGCAACTCATCCCTAAGGGAACCAACTTGCTAGGGCACTCTGTCATCCCCCTTAGTTATGGCCAAGTTAAAAGGCATAATGTCCAAGCAAACGTCATGAAGCAAAAGAGTATTAAATGCACATAGTCAAATTTTTTGAGAATCAGAGTGACACATACCATGATACCCAGACTCATTACCTCATGGAGCAAGACCTACTGCTACTTCAGAACCAGGCCGATGGGATGGATGTTGTTGTTGCTGATAGATGGGAGGCGCTAAAGAAAGGATGGGCCCTCCAGAGCCAAGTTCAAGTCAATAAGGCTCTCGGTACTCCATGTCTAGGACCTGTGGGCCTCGAGACATAATATCCTTATTTATCCCTAGGATATGGGATAACATGATGTAAGAGTTATAATTACTACTTCTCTATGGGTGTAATCCCTTTTACTCCCTAGAGCAAGCAAATCCAACAAGGTAAATCTAGGAGGGTGTAGGCCCTTTTACTCTTCCTAGCAACCTTGAAAAAATGACTTATCCAACAAAAATTATGATAGACTTGTAGGAGGGTGTATGCCCTCATACTCCCCCAAGGGTTAGAGAAAGAATAACTATGAAACAAGAAGAAATTACCAGTAAAATTCAGAAAATTCCTTACCAATTCCAATGGAAAGTAAGAAAAAACCTAGTCTACTAAGAAATATCCATCAACATGAAAGTAACAAGTCTCTAATAAGGTAGCACACCATTTTAGCTCCACAATTGACAGGTATAAGCATCCATAATATTTTCACAAGAGAGGGATAGACCAAATGCCCCAAAATGACGCAAATTTTAGCCAAATATGTAATTATCAAGTGAGAGAGTTGTGATCCAAAGAAATGTCTGAGGTCTCTTTTTATACAAGACCTTATAAAATAGTTTTTCCACATATCATTAGGGTAAAACACAATTGGGGAGGTCAACCTCCTTTAATTTCCCTTTTACAATTCAAAATTTGATTTTACACGAAAGAAACCCTAAAAGATGACATCATACCCCCTAGGGATGACGTTTTGGCACATAGAGCAAGTCGTTGAGTTTCGTTGAAGGAAACATTAGGCCTCCAAAGGCCATTACTTCATGAGTTGGGGTGTTCCTTCAAGGTGCATGCGAAGCCATCATCAAAACCTCCAATCACCATAAAGCCCTATCCCTTAAAAGTGATGTCATGCCCTAGAAAAAGACGTTTTGACGTTCCAAGTTCAAACATTGGGCTAAGGGGGGCTAGGTCCCATCATCCAAGATATATTCTCATGCCTCCAAAGCCAAATTTCACCATTTATTTGCTCCCAAGGTGTGGGTTATGGCATCCACTCTATGGGCTTCATGCCCCAACGAATGCCCATGCTAGACTTGTTTCTCCACAAACGTCCACTAATCAAGGTCCTGCAAAGACAAGTGAATTCACCCTCCAATGGTCTCAAGTCAAATGTGTCATGATGAGTAAAACCACACTTAATACAAGATCCACCTAAACATGTGCATCAAAACCACCCCTTCAAATTAAACAAATGCTCAAAGACCCTATGTAATTGGTCAAGTTTAGATATGGGGGGGTGTCATAATGCCCTATTGAGTGAGCCAATCCCTCAAGTAAGGGATGTTCCCAAGGATGATCCTTTCTAGGTCATGTAATGGATATGAGGTGGATGGGGTTAGACTTCTAGGCTTTGGGATTCATGACATACAAGGGCTCATATTGTCTCATTTACGGGTGCCTTTGTAGAGGGTTTATTGCACTTCGTCTGCGATGCATGATTTTTCCAAGCCCCTTTTTACCATTAATTTATTATAATGTTTCCAAGTTGAAGCTAATGTGGGACTTCTTCCTAAGCATGAAAAACATTTCCCACCGTAACTCTACCCTGGTCACATTGTGCTTCCCCGTGTTGAAGACGATGTGTGGGTCTTCTACCTAAGCATGAAAATCTATACCCACACATGCTCTACCTTGGTTGGCAGTTTTAATTAATTATTTATCTTGTGGGTCCCCCAATTTTTTGTGAGAAACATTTAATTGTTCCTAGGATCCCTGGACGAGCATCTAGAAGGTTTATGTTTGGATTTTATCTTTTGCTAGCTACAAGTCTTCGGGCCTTCAACCCCTTCTTCCCATGAAATGAGGTACAAGCCCTTCTTGGGTCAATATGGCCTGGAAACATGGAGAGGAAAAAGTGATGAAAAATGGTAAGCATGAGCGGGGATGATACGATGACCCTTTGAGGAGACCCCTGGTTGTAACCCTTTCCCTAAGGGTGGCCACTTACCAAGAAATCATGACACTCACTAAGGTGAAACAAGGCCAAAAGCATAATGTCCAAACATGTGTTCTATAATCAAGAGAACCTTTAATGCAACATATCTAAATTCCTCAAGTATTAAGGTGACAATTACCACAATACCTTACTTATACCTCATGGAGCAAGACCCATTGTCTTTCAAAAGCAAGTCGATGCAGTGAATTCCATCATGATGAATCAGAGAACTATGGTGGTGGAGCAGGTCTCCATCTATGTATGTGGACAATGTTAGTCAATCCATCTCTTGGTATTCCATGTCTACAACCCGAGGGCCTTGAGATATAATCTCCTTAGTTATCCCTAGAAATGGGGGAGGACACATCCAAAACATGTAATTCACCATTGCATACATGTGTACATAGATAATTGTATATCCACATATGTATAAATATAATCAATAGTATCTAAAAACCAACATATAGAACTCATCCTTATCTGAATCATATATCGATCCATATAAACAAAACAAGAAGGCATGCCTATATATGATTGACAAGTTCATGCAAGAGGGGCATTAACACTAGTCCATCCAATAGACAAGGTGGACACTATCCATCACACCCAACACCTAGCATACCCCCATTTGGCTTGCATGATTCATGGTATGTGCATGCCCCCTCATGCAATAGTCAAAACCATAGCGAAGGTGGGTCCACATCCTACAACCCTTACAAGGTAATAATCCTTACTACCCATTCTTTAGTCCTTTGTCGGTCATTATCACACCATCACCCACTACACATTATTTTAACATTAACTTTGTTTAACCTTCACTTACTTAGCAAATTCAAGCCTTTGAACAAGTGAATCTGGTCAATCCCTCAAACCCACAAAATAAGGAAAGAAGAAAGGGAAAAACAAACAACAAAACCTAGCTCAAGGACAAGGGGGAAATTCCCACAACCCACCCAACAATGTTAGGGGAAATCCCAACATAGGAAACCATAACCAAAATAATGGCAACAAAAATCAACCCAAACAAGGAAAGAACAATGGTCTTAGGACTAATTTCCCTTGTGCACTATGTAATGATTTTAGTCTCTACACTCATCATTGCCCCCAAATTTCAAAATTCAAACATATGAAGGAGATGATGTCTAACCACAACCCTAAACATCCATAATGGATAACTTCCCCTACATAGCCATTTCCTACACTCCCACAACCCTTTTTTTTGCACAACCCCTTACCTTGGCAAAGAGTTATAGACAACCGATAGGAAGCCAACAACTCCTCCCAAACATCGATATCATACCCACAACTGAATCCTACTCAACTGGGAGACCCTTCCTATCATAATATCTACATGAACTCGAAAAAATTCATCTCCAAACACACAAGTGACAATACAATAATGTCCCCTGACTTGAATATGGCCAATCTGGAAACCACCCAATTCCTATTAATGGTCCCTTGATGATTCCACACCCTAGTAGCAACCCTAAACCATGTGTACCTAAGGCACCTCTATGACATAGTACTTAGAACCATCATTCAAGGGCCACCCATAGTTATAACATTATTGATGATTTTGCTCAGTTCCCTATAACCATGTTGGCTCTAGAGGTCCTTTAGACATGTCCTTCTCAAAGGAAGGCATTGCTATTAGTGTTGGGGGTAGTCAACCATTTTGATTGCATATTAATAACCTTTGATTTGGATAATTACGAGCCTAGGCTACCATCTCTTGTGGCTTTCAAAATCCCCATCTCAATCAAAAACATTAACATCCATCATTGTATTATGGATGAGGGATCATCTACTTGCATCATGTCCATCACAATATGGAAGAAGTTAGGCTCCTTGGAGGTTACACCCACAACCACTACCCTTCAATCTTATAATGGTTTACCATCCCAACTAGAAGGCCTCTGCAAAATTGTCCATGTCAAATTGGTGGGAAAAACCATCTTAATAGATATAGATATCATCGATGCACCATTAGACTATAAACTCCTCCTTGGATGTAGTTATATGTATGCTATGAAAGTCGTAACTTCATTAGATTTCTTCACAATGATGTTCCTTTGTAACAGGAAGGTCATTACCATAGACTAGTTCACACACTATGAATCCGAACCAACATCTATCCTATAAAACATCCTTCCTCTCACATGGGAAACCTAGGAATCCCCCTCATATATTGAAATGGGCTATATAATATTCAAAGATTCTAATTTACTTGGCACATATCAGAGTTAACCACCCCATGTTCTGCTAGCAGATCCAACCTAAGTATGCATGCTTGTGGCAGTAGAGGTAGTACCATTATCACCTAATCTATGCCAAGCTCATCATCTACATTCAATAAACTATCTCCAACTAGTGAGACATCCAATCCCATCACTCACACCCGTCTTTCCATCATCCAAAGTCATGGGACATCCAGTGATGGCCACACTTAGCCTCTTAGGGCTCACCTTGGAAATACCTTTGTGGTATTGATCACACCTATCACTTACCAACACTGACATCATCATCTCGCATTTTCCTACACCCCGTAGCAACAACTATTTCCCTAGAGACACTAGTAGTTGGCAAGCTAGTCGGGGGAAAGAACGAGAAAGTAGGTGGAAACACCCAACCAACCATTCACATATGTCTACCATGTGTTATTTGTTATGCCCATGAAGCTATACCCCGGACTCCTATAATTAAAGAACCTTCTTCACCCACCCAAAACAACAATATTACTCCCAAACCCCACACCCGAGGGCATTCTCCCATCCCCCTTGAAGGAACCTACCAATGTGCACAACAAGACATTGCATGCAAACCATATATGTTCCATATGTTCCACATATAGGCACTACACTCACCATTGTTTGAATATAACCTAGTTTCTGACTACGTTAATCGTAGTTCATTAGATACTTATTGTGACTCAACCAACTATTATACCTCAACAAATACTACCACCACCAACAATAGATGAACTAGGTTTCACCACCATCTTTTACATATATTTGTTTGTTGGATCATGCAATATTCATCCTTGTGTCCTTTGTAGGCACTTTCGACCATTTTACCTTCCAATGCCCATAAATCGTCGAGTACTGGATTTGTTGTTTAGCCCAACTTAGACAACTTCATGCCTCCCTCCTAAGCATGAGTAATGAGTGTTTTTCCACCCACTCAAGATAGCTCTTTAGAACTCCATATATCACAGCTCCACCTCAATTGAATCCATATCCCATAGCAACCATTCATTTCCCTCAAGAATAGACACATGCACACTTCATCAGGGCAGGTCTCCAAGCACCCCATGTCTAGATTCTCACCCTATCTTCATAATATCTACATCATTAGACCCCTTGACACTCGGTGGTGTGTCTCACACATGTGACATGGATGGTGGCCAAAAATCACTAATGCAAATCCCTATATCCTAGGATACTCTTACCTATACTCCTCCTATATTCCATTCTAATAAGGATATCTTAGAAGCCATGATGGTGCCTAATTATTCATCGGATGGAATGCATCATTAGTTTTTCTTCCTCCCCCAAAAGGCACTCAAACATGTCCCCTTGCTAGGTGTATGCACAATTGAGGCTAAATATTTCATACCGCATGGACATGTCGATTGGTTCAAACACCCAATCCCAAGCCATGATTCCTTTAAATATGGAAATATGGCCAACAATTCACCCACTTTCAAAGTGAACATCTTAGTGAAACCCAACCTAATGAAACATATCCTCCTCGGAGTTGCCTATTCCCTTGAAGAGTTGGTCACATATAAATCTCTCTTCCAAGAGTTTCACAACAATTTCACTTTGTCATATTTCAAAATTCCAGGGATTCATCCAACCATTATTGAACAACATATCAACATTTGACCAGATGCATCCCCTATCCAATAGAAATAAAGTCCCCTCCATCCTTTTAAGGCCATGTCTATCAATATCAAAATTGACAAACTTTGAGAAGTCAGATACATCTACTCAATCCCATACACATCATGGGTATCCAACCCAACCACTATCAACAAAAAATAGTGCACCATCTAAACCAAACTTGTTCCAAAGACGACTTCCCTACCCCATTCATTGACCAAGTCATCAAGGAAAATGCAAGAAATGAGGTCCTCTCTCTCATGGATGGGTTCTCAGGGTACAACCAAATCTAGATACACCATGTTGATCAATATAAAATATCTTTTTCCACAACTTCGACTCCTTTTCCTACAATGATATTCCCTTCAATCTAAAAAATGGTAGAGCCACCTTCCAACACACCATGTTCTACATTTTTCATGACCTGACTCATATGATTTTTTATTACATTGACAACGTCACTACTCAGCCAAAAAAGTGGTGGCAACACTAAGAAAGCCTCCACATTGTTTTCTTACAATATAGGAAATATAATATTCACTTGAACCCCCTAAAGCATGTCTTTTACATCATTGGAAGACATTTACTGGGTTTCATCCTCTCCCAAAAGGGAATCATAATCAACCCATTAAAATTCCAAGCCATCATCAACCCCCCCAAGATGTTGCGCTAATTACTAAGTCTACAGGGCAAGGGCAATTTTCTATAATGCTTCGTTCTCGATTGCATAGCTTGTGCCCATGGATTCTTAAGATTGTTGTGCCAAGACATCCCTTTCTAATGGGATCTCCAAGCACAACAAAGTTTTAATGCATTAAGGAATGCTCTCTTGAATGCTCCATTAATTAGTCCCCTCGACTTTAATAAAGATTACATCCTTTTCTTATATGCTCCGGTGATATCTGTCAGCAAAGTTTTAATCCAACAAGGGGAATATGGTAGTTAGAATGTCACTTACTATGTGAGAAAAACCTATCTTGACCTCCTCTCAACTACAATCATGAGGAGAAGTTGGCCTTGGTCATCATTCACTCAGTCCAAAAAATGCACAATTACATCTTGCTTCGTACTAATATAGTTGTAGAAAATTCCAATCCTATGCAATACCTTCTGAGTCGATGACTTATCAATGGTAAGTTAGCTCTATGGATCAAAATCCTCTAAGAATTCGATCTTGAATTTGTTGCGAGCAAGAGCAAGAAAGTGCTCATTCTCACCAAGTTCATCATAGATCTCCCATATGACACAAAAGACCCACTAAAGAAAGATAAATTCCCAAACAAGCACCTCTTCTTGATCTCTTCATATGAGCCTTGGTATGGTAACAATTTTACCAACCTCTACACACACAAAAAATTTCCAACATATTTCACACAATGACTGTTGATGCATCTGCCAAAATCTCCTTGATATATTCTCATGTGAGACATCCTTTACAAGCGAGGTGTGGATACTATGTTACATTGATACCTCACCCTCGAAGAAGTAGAGTGAGTCCTAAATGACTGTCACAATGATGCATGTAGTGACCATTTATCAAGAATTCCCACCCACCCAAAAAATCTTATGCAGAGGTTATTTTTGGCTCACTCTATTTCATGACTATGTTCATGCAATTAAGCAACGTGCAAAGTGCCAAATATTCACCCAAAACATAAGAGATCCACTAGCTCCACTTCACCTTGTTACTACAACCAACCCCTCATGCAAATGGGGAATAAAATTTATGGCATGCAACCCTCCATCTAGTAGGGGCCACAAGTACATCATTGTGATCATCGACTACTTTACCAAATGGGTCTAGTGATGCCAACCTATAATAGTACAATAAACACAACTACTCATTTTTTATTTCAAACATCTCATCACTCGCTATGAAGTCTTCCAAGAATTGTATTTGTTGTTAGGCCTTAAGCACAATTTCACATCCCCTTACTATCTGCAATACAATAGCCAAGTTGATCCTGTCAACAAACTCCTCAAAACCACACTACAATGGACAATGAACAAGAACATATCCAAATAGAATCACATGTTTTTATCGACACCATGGGCCTATAAAACATCTGTTAAAATTCCCATGAACTTCACCCCTTTCCACCTCATCCATGGGGTGGAAGTATTTTTTTCCGTTGAATGTGAAATACAAACTCTTTGGATGGTTTTCAAACACTTTCCACACACTGCACCATCAGATAAGTGACTCATTTCCTTGGAGAACACCAATGAATATCAATCATCCTCGTTACAAAACAATGAAGCTACGAAAAAACACTCCAAGGCTAGTTATGTGTTAAGATCTAGACAAAGCCCCATTTTATGTGTAAAACCCCTTCTTAAACCCCAGATATTGAATTATTACATTTATAGTATTATAATTGTATGTCGGCTAGAACCCTTCATGGTACCCTTTCATTATAATTGTATCCTTTGTCTACTACATATATATACCAAGGAGACCTAGTCTTAGGATCATCCTATCTCATCTCATGTTGTATTCTAAATTGGATATATTGTAAAAGTAAGTTTCCCTATTGAAGTGGACTATATTCATTGAATTTTTATCATTTTTAAGGCGTTGGATCATAACATTTGGTATCAGAGCATTGGTCCTATGGTTTTGCATCTTCAAGCGAGTCATCTTGGAATTTTTGCTCTAACTTTTTTTTCCTTTTTTCTGGGATGCTTCAGACAATGAAACTTGGAGGTTATTTATAAGACATATCAAGGTACCTATGGTTGAAATTTTAACGTCCGAGTCATTATAATTTCATAGATATACCCTGTGGAAGATAGGGTTTGTTGACTAGTCCTATAACTAGTCTCAAACAAATGTTCTAGGTAAAACAATCATATATTCTTCATCGAGGATCAAAATTATGCAAAACTGGTTTCACTTGAAATAGGATAGTCTATAGTATTTCTGGTAGCAATTTCAGAATCAGGTATCAAATATTGGACACGTGGCATTCTGTACAAGTTCACTCTTCCGGAAAGGCCAAAAATCAACAAGGTTTGGGAAGGTTACCCTAACTTTCAATTGGCACATCCAATTTTGGTCATACTTGTGGCATTGCATAGAATAAATTTCAAAGTGATACAGGCTGAAATTTCAGACTCTAAAGGGCCAAAAATGTAGATTTTAACCTTGTACAATATTTACTACAAACAGATTTTCAGTAAAAGAACAGAAAAGATACAATGGCAAATACAAACATTACATAGATATTTTTCCCCTGGAAACCCAAACTGGGAAAACCAACATATTCTATATTCATTCATAGTACTACATTGTCTACAATACAATATACATATAGGATCAAGTGGCATCCAAAATCCTAACCCAATGACCTAGATTAATCAACGACCTTAATTCCTTAACCGGAAATAGAAAACCATCGGCAAAGAAACCATGTGCCTAAAAACCACCTAAATATGTGACTCGTTTCCCGAGGCAGACAATTTTTTCTCGGGGGCACTGCCCCCGAACCCCCGCGCAGGGATTTCACCCCGCTCAAACCCCCTTGTGTGCCCGACGCAACGCAGACACTACTACGTGTGCAAAGAATATAACACATACCCAACATTCTACCACCTGTTGTTTTCTTTGCATACAGGGGGTTATAGGGTTACACAGTCAATAATCCAGGGCAACAATGCCCATGGATCCTCAACACCAAGAGAACTTCTTAGTGCTCATAGATTTTGTCAATGAATCTACAACATTCTTCAAAGTGTCCACCTTCATCAACAATACTTTATTTTCTTCAATCATGTCTCTCACAAAGTGATATTGAATATCAATATGCTTTGTCTTTGAATGATAAGCTAGGTTCTTCGTCAGAACAATTGCACTCTGACTATCACAATCTATCCTTACAACTTGTTGTACCAAACCAATACCTGAACATAATCTTTGTAACCGTACTGCTTCCTTACTTGCATGAGTGGCTGTCATGTATTCAACTTATGTAGTTGAAAGTGCCACTAGAACCTGTCTTTTGCTCATTCAAATTATTGCTCCTCCAAATAGGTTACACACATACCCACTTGTAGATCTCCTACGATCCAGATCTCTAACCTAGTCTGCATCCACAAAGCCATGTATATCCACTACTCTATCCAATCTCGGTCTTCCTTCATAGCATAATCCATAGCTAGTAGTGCCACACAAATACATGAAAACCCTTTTTAATGTTGTCCAATGCTCCTTCCTTGGTTTTGACATATATCTGCTCAAAACTCCCACTGCATGTGCAATGTCCGGTCTAGTACAAACCATTGCATACATCAAGCTGCCAATTTCACTCACATATGGAGCATGAGACATGTCCTCCTCTTCTTCGTGTGTCTTGGGACACTGATCTGCAGATAAATTTACCCCAACAAGAAAAGGAACCTTGATCAGTTTACATTACTGCATAATAAACCTCTGCAATATTGTCTCAACATATTTTCTCTAATTTAACCAGAGTTTCCTCTTTTTCCAATCTCTTTTAATTTCCATGCCCAAAATGAAATTTGAAGCACCGAGATCCTTCATGTCAAATTTAGAGGACAATTGAGTTTTCACATCCTGGATAATCTCCTTGTTGTTTCCTATCAACAACAGGTCATCCACATACAAGACCAACTAAATTAAATGATCACCAATTAATTTAAAATACACACAGTGATCCTCTTTGCTTCTTTTGAAGCCAAGTCCCATCATATAAGTATCAAATTTTTGATACCACATCCTTGGAGATTATTTTAAACCATACATGGACTTTTTTCATCTTGCATATCAGCTCCTTCTTTATGTTCACAACATAACCTTCTGGTTGCTTCATATAGATTTCTTCTTCCAGATCCCCATGTAGGAATGTTGTCTTCACATCCATCTATTCTGCTTCAAAATCAAATGCAACATCAATGGATAAAAAAAATCTTATAGAGGTTAACTTGGCAACAAGAGAACAAATCTTACCAAAATCAATTCCCTCAACCTGGGAATAACCCTTTGCTACTAACCAAGCTTTGTATTTCTCCAAATTTCCTTCTGCATTCAACTTCTTTTTAAATACCCATTTGCTTCTAATAGGATTTCTTTGAGTCGACAACTCTACTAGATCCCAAGCCTCACTCTTATCCAAAGCTGCCATTTCTTTGTCCATGTCCCTTTTCCAGAGATTTCAATCCTTTGAATCCACTGCCTCCCTGACAGTTCTAGGATCATCATTAGTAATAAACAAAGAAAAATCAGAATGGAAATCAGATGGATTATACCTTTCTGGTAGCCTTCTTTCTCGAACCGATCTCCTCAATACTGGAGTATGAGGATCTTCTTCTTCTGATTCATGTTCTTCTTTAGAGTCTGATTCATCATCCTTTAAATCAAACTCTATTTTCTCTGGTTCTTCCTTACTTGGTAGGACTTCTTGTTTAACGTCATCCTTCATTTCTCTAAATACCACATCTCGGCTATACACTACCTTCTTAGTTTCTGGGTTCCAAAGCTTATAACCTTTGAGACCATCTTTATATCCAATAATGATATACTTTCCAGCCTTTTTATCTAGCTTACTCATATTTTCCTTTGGAACATGAACATATGAATCACAACCAAATATCTTGAGATGTGTGAGAGAAAGTTACTTACTAGCCCATACCTCTCGTGGAGTCTTTTCATCCAATGCTAATGAGGGTGATCTGTTGACCAGGTAACATGCAGTACCCACTGCCTCTGCCCATAATTCTTGCCCTAACCCAACACCACTGAGCATGCACCTTGATTTTTCCATTAGCGTCCTGTTCATATTTTCTACAACTCCATTCTGCTGAGGTGTATATGGAGTAGTCTTCTACCTTGCTATATCGCACTTTTACAGAATTCTTCAAATTCATTCCCATAGAAATCTCCACCGTTATCTGTCCTCAACACCTTAATTATTTTCTCTGTTTGATTCTCAACAAGAGCCTTAAACTCTTTAAACCTGTCAAAGACTTCGAATTTCTTCTAGAGTAAATATATCCAAGTAGTCATCTATAAATGAGACATAGTACATAGATTTTCCCAATGATGGGATAGACATAGGTCCAAAAACATCACTATGAACTAGCTGTAAATTTCCTTTTGCCCTTGTTGCATCAGAGGGGAATCTTACCTGATTCTACTTCCCATATAGAAAATGTTCACATAAATCAAAATCCAGAGAGCAGTTAGACATAAATTCAACCATACCTTTACCGTGTAGTAGTCGGAGACCCTTTTCTCCGATATGCCCCAGTCTTTGATGCCACAACACAACCTTTTCTCTAGAGATTGTAGGAGTTCTTTCTTATTCAAATCCAATATCAGGAATAATGGAACTATTACACCCATCACTAATATTGCTTCCTTGTAGCTTATACAGAGTTCCAAAACGAACTCCCTTCAACAACACCATTGCTCCTCGAACCATCCTGCAGGTTTCCTTTTCAAATATTGTTTTTACCCCTGCATCGTCCATTTTGTTTACTAAAATCAAATTTCTAGCCAAACCTGGGATGTGCAGAACACTAGGCAGTGTTTTAATCCTTCCATCTATGAGCCTCAACTTGACTTTTCCTCGTCCTATGATTATGTTTGTCGAATCATCACCTAAGAAAATATTACCTCCATCATACCTTTCATATTCACAGAACCACTCCCTTTGGGGAGTCATATGAAAGGATGCATCATAGTCAACCGACCATGCCTCATGATCTGCATGTGTGCTTGAAGAAGCTAAGTACACATCCCATCCTTCTTCCTTGGAGGTCTTTTCTTCTGTAGAAGGAGATTATTCAGATCCCTTGTTTTTCTCAACTTTGGATATAAACTGCTTCTTGTAGTGCCCTTCTTTTCCACATATCCAACATATCTTTACAAACTTTCTGGGAGATTTAGATCTACTCTTAGACTTAGATCTCCCACTTGAGAACTTAGATCTATTTCTTTCCTGGGAACGTCCTCTTGCAAATAATGTGTCTGTGCTCTGTCCTTCCATATTCTTCTATCTTATCTCCTCCGACAACAAGGATGAGACCACTTCATCAAACTTCAAGGCAGTTGTATTATTACCTATGGCCACAACCAAACTATCCCATGAGTCTGGTAATGAACACAGTAAACTGATATATTTATCTTCATTTGAAATTTTAATCTCAATAGATACTAACTGACTTACCACAGTATTGAAGGCATTCAAATGATCTGCCACTGAGTCTCCATCTTTCATCCTCGGGTTATACAACTTATTTCTCATGAATAGTTTATTCACTAGGGACTTAGACTGATGCAACTTCCCCAAATCATCCCATAAATCCTTGGTTGTAGCTTCCTCTGACACATTTAGTAATACTGAATCCGAGAGACACAGTAGGATCGTGGTCTTCACCTTCCGATCCAACTTGTTCCAGTCATCTGTTGAATTTCCTGTAGGTGCAGTACCTGGATCTACCACGATCTACTGATCTCTTTCCACCAACAGATCTTCCATATTGAAATTCCACAACTCAAAACTTTTCCCATTAAACTTCTCGATCTCCATTTTCAAGTTGCTCGCCATTTCTTTTCACCTAAAAAATCAATACCACAGATCTCCCACTCTAACAAGGCTTATCACAGTCCCGAGCCAAACTCTTGACCACAAAGGTGTCCCCCTGAAACCAACAAAGCTCTGATACCAAATGTAGATTTTAACCTTGTACAATATTTATTGTAAACATATTTTCAGTAAAATAACATAAAAGATACAATGGAAAATACAAACATTACACAAAGAATTTTCCCCCGGAAACCCAAACCGAGAAAACCAACATATTCTATATTCAATCATAGTATTACATTGTTTACAATACAATATACATATAGGAGCCAACGACATCCAAAACCCAAACCCAATGACCTAGATTAGTCAACAACCCTAATTCCTTAACCGGAAATAGAAAACCATCGACAAAGAAACCATGTGCCGAAAAACCACCTAAATATGTGACACGTTTCTTGAGGGTATGAAAAAATACTACTCGTGCAAAGAATATAACACATACCCAACAAAAAATTCATAAATACATAAATACATCAGAAGGAAGGTCAACTAGGAGGACATAGTCCAAATTAAGGGCTTAAAAGGTACATAACTTACAATTGGCATAATTTTTTATTGGAAGATTTGTTTTTGGAGATCCAAAAATTGGAATAAAGAGGAAAAAGAGTAGAATTATTAATGTCTCACATGGCTCCAAAGGATCCTCCAAAATTTACTTCACCAGCTACAACTCCAGAGATCTCAACCATGATTCGAGATGAAATCGAAGAGATTTATCACCAGATGGAAAAGAGGATCACTAAAAATAGGGAACAAATGGAACATAAAATGGATGAAACTATGAAAATAAGTATGGATGAAATGGAAAATAAGATGGATAACAATATGAATTAGAATAAGAATGAGATGAAAAGAAATATGGATGAAATGGAAAATAAGATGGATAAGAAGATGAATGAGAATAAGAATGAGATGAAAAGAAATATGGCTGAAATGGAAAATAAGATGGATGAAAATAAGAATGACATTAAAAAAAAAAAATACAAAAATCCATGAAGCAAATGCAAAATTCCATGTCTTCCATGATCTTTCATGCTCTACACGAGAGACTCTCCGAATGAAATATCAAAATGCAAGGAACTCGTGAAAATAAAGGTAGTATTCATGTTGAACAACTGATCTAGGTGGATATTGGTGGCCACTCGCCTATTCCAGTTGGCTCCTCTTGTATGTTTTTAGTTCAACATGTTCTTTTGTACTTCTTTGTAATTGTGGATTCTACATTTATGGGGCTGTTTGAATCCCTACACATATTCCAGGTGGATACTGGTGGCCTCTCACCTATTTAAACTGGCTAATTTTGTATGTTTTCATGTCAACACATCTTGTTGTACTTCCAAGATTGTTTTGGAGTGCTAAACAATGTTTTTTTGATTGATTGAAATTTTGGCTATGTAATGTGTAGTTTTCCGAAATACCTTTCCAATGAGCTATCACACGCCTAAAACAGAAGTCCTATGCAAAAGTTCTGATCCCGGGAAGTTTAGGTACAAACTTACCCATAGGGGCTCACATGAATTTTGGCGTTTCACCTCCTAGGGTTAGGTTTTTGGATGTCTAGGGTTTTGGAATTCATGAGTAATATCAAAAAGGACTATGGAGCCTCATTTGAAATCATTTTTCTCAGACGGATGCGCATAGCAACCACATCTCTTCTCATAGATAACTACCACCATTCGAACAAGTGTTTCAGTTCTGCAGTTTTACAGTTTCAACCTATTTCAGTTATTCAATAGAAGATATTGTTCACTGGATATGTTGGTTGTGGAGCCTGATTATCTTCCTGATTCAGAGGTCTTTTGTTTTCAACCGTTTTTATACCCCATGAAGTGTTTAAACCCTAGAAGTATGTACACTCTTCCACACGGGGGAGTGCAGAGGGGGGTTCGGGGACGAAACCCTCGAAGGAAAAAATGCCTTGTAAATGTATATTGTAATTTCATTGTAAATCTAGACCGTTCATTATAAGGTCGCAGATCTAACGCTAGAAATTATGTTAGTTTTTTTTTTCCCTAGAAGACAACCCTGTTTTATGAGGGAAATGTATTGCGGCTAAGTATGATAGCGAATATTGTATTCTGAGATAGGAGACTATGAGAGAAAGAAGTGGAAGTTACAGTGGGTTTGTTGTAGGTTGTATCCCTTCATATGCTGGATAATAATAAAGGAAGGACTTGGAAATTTCTCTAGTGGACGTAGCCCACACTGGGTGAACCACGTAAATCTGTGTCTCTATTGTATTGTGTATCTTCTGTATTTTATTTTCGCATTTGTTTTATTTATTGCTCCACGGTTCTGTTTTTCTAACAGGATATTTGTGTTGTTCTTCATATCTCTATGTTTATTATATTCAGTCTGTTAATCAGTTCGTTCCACTCCTAAATCCAGTTCAGTGGTATCAGAGCGGTCTGCTCTTCATTTATTTTTCTTCATGGATGTCCCCTACAAGATCTGGGTACAAGAAGTTGGGACTTGAACCAATCGATCCGTTGCAATATTGGTCGCTCCGAGCCCAACAACAACCCATGGGGGATGAAAAGAAAGATGATGGAGTAGGAGATCCTATTAAAATGTTGCTCGAGGAAGCCCTTGTGCGACAAATGAACGAAATGATGGACAAATTTGTGCAGATCCTTCGACGACTTTCCATAGGAGAAACATCTTCATCAAGAGGCCATGCAACCCCCTTCAAGGTACAGGTAAATTTTGATATTCCATTATTTGAAGGACTAATAGATGCGGATGTTGTAGATGAATGGTTGAATCTTCTCGAAGGGTATTTTTTCGGTCCACAATTTTTTGACAAGCAAAAGATTACTTTTGCAGTCCTCAAGGTTGTCCCCCATGTTAAGGAATGGTGGGATACTTACTATGAGAAAAGGGTTGTAGAGGAATCTGCAATATTTGTGGTTGCCCCTACATGGATTCCTTCTGGGACGCCATTAAAGAACAATACTACCTTGTTGGAAGCTATGAGGACCAGTACACCAGATGGACCACCATGTGTCAAGAAAGGAACCAGACAATACCAGATTTCACTAATATTTTCCATACCCCGGGCACCAAATTGGGAATCAAAGACTCTGAGCGACATCTGGCGCTCAAATACCGCAGTTGTTTGCATATATACATTCAAACAGAAATGGATTTTTTGGACATCGCCTCATTGGGCATGACTTATAGATACACTATCAAGATAGAGAAGAAATTTAAGTAGAAGAGGTGAGAGTTTGGATCTACAAACTCCTCATAGCTGAAGCAAGGCAAAGGTGGCCCCAACCCACACAACAAGGGACCGAGACGAGATGGACACTCTCAGGACAACTAGTCCAAGCCGCAACACATGAAAGGCAATGAGAAGATGAAGAAGGACACGGGAAAATGGTGTGAGTACCATAAAACTCCTTGGCACAACATTGAAGAATGCTGCTCCACACAATCACTCATGGCCAAGCTGAAGGCTTCCAAGTTAGAGGCCGATTTGATTTTGAATCAAATCTAGAAGGAGGGAAGCAGATCATCGATGTTGAACCAAGTGCCACTGTTTCTACAACCAAAGTCCAACCAAGTGAACCGGAAGAACCAGAGGAAGGGGAATGCCTCTTTCACTCATAGATGTGGGTAAAGGGGGCTCCTCTTCTTTTCATTGTCTATAGTGGCAGTCAAAAGAACCTGATCTCAGTAAAGGTCGTCAAGTGGCTGGACCTGTCGACGACACCACACCTGCAGCCCTACACCATCGGCTGGCTTCGCCAAGGAAGAGATCTTCGTGTCAGCCAACAATGTCATCTGCCCTACGACATCAAGCCTTTCAAAGATGATGTATTGTGTGATATTGCTCCCCTTGAATTTTGTGATGTTCTTTTAGGAGAACCATATTTTTGGAAGTGTCATGTTGTGTATGAGTCTAGACCCCACAATGTTATTATCACTTTGAGTATACAATTGTACATGATACCAGAGGTAGCACCGCCTTCCACTGTTTCTTTAATCTCTACTAAGAAATGCAGTAAGGTCATTTCATAGACCAAAAATTTCATCTTCTTTGTGATCCGTGCTCACAGTAAGCAGAAGGTCGCCGCCACATCCGTGGCCTCTACACAGAGCCTCTTTGTGCAGCAAAAGAAAGTGGACGAGATCATGGAAGAATACAGATACATCTTCTCCTCAGCCAATGGGGTACCGACGCACTGCCAAGTCAAGCATCCAATTGATCTGACCCCTGGTGCACGTCTACCTAATGGACCAATATATATTCACTAGCTGATGGAAAATGATGAAATCATGCATCAGATCCAAGAGCTTCTTCAAAAGGGGCACATCAGACCCAACTACTCCCCTTGTGGAACCCTGATTGTACTGGTGAAGAAGAAGGATGAGACTTTGTGACTCTGTATTGATTACAGAGCCTTAAACAAAATCACAATTAGGAACCGGTACCCAATTCCCAAGATTGATGACCTTCTTGACCAACTCAAGGGTAAAAAGTTCTTCAACAAGATTGACCTAAAGTCTGGCTACCACTAGGTTCCCATTGAACCAACTCATGTATGGAAGACAACCTTCAAATCTAAAGAAGGTCTCTTCGAATGGTTGGTCATGCCCTTTGGCTGAACAAATGCACCAACCACTTTCATGAGGTTGATGGATGATGTATTAAGACACTTCACCAACTCTTTTGTGGTGGTATAGTTTGATGACATTCTCATCTTTAGAAGAACTTGGGAGGAGCACATGTGGCATATTCAACAGGTTTTGTGCACTCTACGACAACACAAGCTATATGCCAACTTGGAAAAATGCTCTTTTGGCATGAACAGGGTCCAATACTTGGGCTACATTCTTGATGAGCATGGAGTACATGTTGATCTAGATAAGATCCAAGTCATCCGTGACTGGCCAACCCCGACCACACTAACCAAGCTTCGAAGCTTCTTGGGACTGGCCATTTTCTACCGATGGTTCGTGTTGGGATTCTCCCATATTGCATGTGCCCTCAGCCAGGTGACTAAGGGCGGTGACAGAGAAAATTTCATGTGGGGGAAGGAACAATAATGTGCATTTGATGATCTGAAGCATCGCTTGTGCTCAGCTCCAATACTCTCCTTCCCCGATCTGCATCAACCGTTTGAGATTGAGACTGATGCATATGACTATGCCATAGGTGCAGTTCTCACTCAACACAGTCATCTAGTGGCATACCATAGTGAGACACTCTTAGAAACTGTCCAAAAATACCCCACCTATGACAAGGAAATGTATTCCATTGTACAAGATTGTCGTCAATGGAAACATTACATTCTAGGAAAGGAGACGGTCATCCACATTGATCACAAGCCTCTGCAGTTCATACAGACATAGGGGAAATTACAGAACGACCGCCATCAAAATTGGTCCACCTACCTGTAGTAGTTCCATATCAACATCAAGTATAAGACAAGGATCTCAAATCATGTCGTTGATTGCCTAAGTCGACCTCCCGTGGCTGCACTCACCACTATGCACCATTCATGTGGACATAAAGCATATGAGTGGCCCCAACTTTATCAACAAGATCCAGACTTCGCCACCACCTATCAACCCTTGAGTACAGGCACGATAGTCACCGATTTTCACATTCAGGATGGAATATTATACCATTTGGGCCATCTCTGAGTTCCTACAAGCGAGCGTGCAAAGATGATTTGGGAAGCCCACTATAGTCGGATGGCATGACATTTTGGCGTGGAGAAAACTATGGTCATTCTTAAAAAACGTTTTCATAGGCCAAAACTTTGACAGGATGTCAGCAAGTATATCAGATCTTGCACTGCCTGTGCCATTGCCAAGCCAACCATCAAGAATCAAGGCTTATACACCCCTCTTCCTACTCCTGAGAAGCCTTGGGAATCTATCTCAATGGTCACATGTATGCCCTTCCATCCACCAAGCAAGGCAATGACTAAGTTTTTTTTGTCCTTGATCAGTTTTCGAAGATGGCCATCCTCACCGCCTGCAAGAAGAATATCACAGCGGCATATACTGCCAAGCTCTTCTTCAAACGAGTGTGGGTGCATTTTGGGATACCATAGACCATCATCTTTGATCGAGACAACAGGTTCCTCAACACATTTTGGTAGAGTCTCTGGTAATTGTTGGACACCAAGCTCACTAAATTCACTTCTTTCCACCTCCAAACAGATGGCCAAACCGAGGTCGTCAATCGAATGTTTGTGCACATCCTGCGCATGTACAACTCTAAGCATCCACGCACATGGGATGAGAGTCTCCCCTGTGTTCAACACAGTTACAACAGGGCTCTCCATATCTCCACCGGACAAAGCCCATTTCAGGTGGGGCTAGGATTCCAACCCTTGGGTCCCATTGATGTTGCACTACCTCTTTCCACCACACAGACAAAATCTTCCCATGTTCAGTCTGAGACTAACACAACCACCAGATTCATTGAGAGGATTCATCACATCTGCCAACATGTAAAGGATATTTTGGAGAAATCTAATGCTAAGCACAAGTAGAGCCATGATCAACACAGGGTACCACACTAGTTCCATGTTGGAGACAAAGTTTGGTTACATTTGCAGAAGGAGCGTCTCACAGGGCCCCATCGGAAGTTCCACCCACTTCACTATGGGCCTTACACTATCACCAAGGCTATGGGTAGCAATGCTTTTGAGCTCATCACTCCACCCTTCCTTTGTATGCACCCAATGTTCAATGTGGACCTCCTTCAACCATATTTTCCACCATTATTGGACACCTAAGAGATAGAAGAACAACTGACACCAACATATCTCAAACCTGACTTCATGGAACAAACATCCACTGATCAGATAGTGGACACATAGGTCAATGGTACTCGCCAATAAAGGATCTAGCTTTATCAGGTTGTTAAGGTAGGGCAACTCCTACACCAAGGCAAGTGGCTCACCCAGGGCCAAATCCAACAAAATTTTCCTCATCTGATGGGAGAAATCAACGCAATGGATACCATTGCTTTCTAAGGGGGGAGGATTGATCCAGGTGGATATTGGTGGCCACCCACCTATTCCAACTGGCTCCTCTTGTCTTTTTTTAGTTCAACACATTCTTCTGTACTTATTTTTAATTGTGGATTCTACACTTATGGGGTTGTCTGAATCCCTACACATATTCCAGGTGGATACTGGTTGCCTCTCACCTAATCCAACTGGCTTAATTTGTACGTTTTCATGTCATCACATCTTGTTGTACTTCAAGGGCTGTTTTGGAGCCCTAAATAGTGTTTTTTTTGCTGGCTACAATCAAACTATAGACGAAGTTAGAGTTTGATGGCATAATGTGTATCTCTCTGAAAAATATTTCCAATGGGCTATCACGCACCTAAAACGGAGGTCGTATGCAAAATTTACAACCCCAGGAAGTTGAGGTACCAACTTACCCATAAGGGCCCACATGACTTTTGGCGTTTCACCTCTTAGGGTTAGGTTTTTTGATGTCTAGGGTTTTGGAATTCATGAGTAATATCAAAAAGGCCTCTGGAGCCTCATTTGTAATCATTCTGCTCAAACAGATGCGCGTAGCAGCCACATCTCTTCTAAGAGATAACTACCACCATTCAAGCAAGTGTTTCAGTTATGCAGTTTTACAGTTTCAACCTATTTCAGTTATTCAATAGAAGATATTGTTCATTGGATATCTGTGTTGTTCTTCATATCTCTGTGTTTATTGTATTCAATATGTTAATAAGTTCATTCCGCTGCTAAATCCGGATCAACAACCTACCAAAAATAAGCAATTTTCAAGTGGATTTAACTCTAATAATGGAGTTAATGATGGCAGGCGTCCTAAATTCAACTTTCCCAAGATTGAAATAACTAAGTTTGATGGAACAAAGGTATTTACCTTGGTGAACCAAATAAAGCAATATTTTGAATTGTGTAATATTATGGATGATAAGAAAAGAATTCACATGACAACCTTGAACTTTGAGATAAAACCATATCAATGGTATCAATGGGTAGTTAAAATGAATCCTCCTCTTTATCATTATACTTGGGGTTTGTTTACAAGAGACTTAGAAGTGCAATATGGGAAAGTGTGGGAACATGACTACTTCAACCAATTGATAAGAATCAAGCACTTGGGTGATATTGAAGATTATAATTCAGAATTTTATGTATTGGCCACAAGGGTGGATGACATGAGTGATCCGCATTTATTGGAATCTTACATGGGTGGATTAAAACAAGACATTAAACACAAGATTTTGTTAAGTCATCCTACAATATTATGGAAGCTATGCAAATTGCTCGTCATATTCAAGTGAAAAATAAGGCTACACACAAGTCTACCATTGGAGCATACACAGGAAGCAGAGATCGTTTTGGGGTTCATAAGACAAGTGTACCTCAACGAACAAGGTTGAAACTTCAATAATTGGATGAAAGAAAAGAAAAAGGACTATGTTTCAATTGTGACAACAAGTACAGTAAGGGGCATAAATGCAGTGAAAATAAATTACTCTACATAGGCTGTGAAGAGGAAGAAGATCGGGAATTGGAACAATGACGAGATCCAGATCTAGAAGAGACTAGTCAAACAATATATTTTCATGCATTGGCCGACATCGATTCTCCACAAACCCTCAATATACAAGGATACATAAAAAAGAAAAAGGTAACATTATTGATTGATTTTGGTAGTACCCATAATTTTGACAATTTTAAATTAGCCAAAGATCTTAATTTCTTTTTATATCTCACACCTGAGTTTCAAGTGACGATTGCAGTTGGAGGTACCATACATTTTTCAGGAAAATTCCATAGTATTAATTTCAACATGGGGGAGTATTTTATGGATAACCCCATGATTGCCATCCAAATGGGGGGTGGTGATGTTGTATTAAAGATACAATGGTTACAAACAATGGGAATAATGGCCCTTGATTTTCAATATCTTTTCATGATATTTTCCTAAAATGGAAAACAAATTGAGCTTAGAGGTATCCAAGGGAAACCCTCTAAAGTGATAAGCTCTAATAACACGAAAAAATTACTCAAAAAGGGACACGAGGGTGTAGTTGCACAATTATGCTCACTTCATGTTCAAACATCTATACCCTCTACTCCATTAGACCTCCAAGTAGTTATCAACAATCATTCCAAGGTATTTTATGAAATTCTTGAGGGTGTTCCACCTGCTCGAGATCATCACCATGCTATTCATTCACAACCAAGAAGTGTACCACCTAACATTACGCCTTACAAGTATCCATATGCATATAAGAGTGAGAATGAACACATGATCCAAGAAATGTGAGAGATCGACATCCTTCAACCTAGCCAAAGTTCTTTCTCTTCACTAGTGCTGATGGTTAAAGAAAAAGATGGATCATGGCATATGTGTCCATATTATAGAAAGATCAATAAAATGACCATCAAAGATAAGTTTTATATTCCTATCATGGATGAATTATTAGATGAATTGCATGAAGAAAAATTATTTACTAAGTTGGATCTTCGTTCGAGATTACATCAAATCAGAATGAGGCGGGAAGACATTCCTAAAACAACTCTTAGAACACATGAAGGCCATTGTGAGTTTTTGGTTATTCCATTTGGAATTACTGATGCACCTTCAACATTTCAAAGCTTGATGAATTTTGTTTTCAAGCCCTTCCTTGGAAAATTTGCATTAATATTTTTTGATGACATACTAATCTACAACAAATCTTGGGAAGAGAATGTACAACATGTTGACAAAGTATTACAACTATTGTAAGAGCATCAACTTTAAGCAAAGCCTTCCAAGTGTTCCTTTGGGATTCAACAAGTGGAATATTTGGGTCATATTGTATCCCACGAAGGTGTAAAAGTGGACCCTAACAAAATTAAAGCTACGAGGGAATGTTCGATTCCCAAAACCTTGAAGAAACCTAGAGGATTCTTAGGGTTAATAGGCTATTATCGCAAGTTTTTCAAGAATTATAATCAAATAACAACACCTCTAACAACATTATTAAATAAGGAATCATTTTCTTGGACCGAAGAAGAAACCAAAGCTTTTGAAAAACTTAAGGAGACTATGTGTACCACTATCGTCCTGGCCACACCAGACTTTACAAAAACATTTGTTGTGGGTTATGATGCCTCGGGCCATGTAAATGGTGCATTTTTAATGCAAGAAGGAAGGCCCCTTGCCTTTGAAAGTATCCAACTTGAAGGAAATAAAACTTAGTCAAACCCATTTATGAAAAAGAAACGTTGGCCATACTACATGTAGTTCAGAAATGGTGTCCTTACCTAATAGGAAGACACTTCAAAGTAAAAACAAATTATGATAGGTTGAAGTACTTCTTGGAGCAACAATTATATTGATATGAGCAACAAAAATAGGTTACAAAGATGCTAGGTTACATCTACAAAAAAGGAAAACACAATGTTGTGGCAGATGCCCTTTCAAGTAAAGAAGAAGAAACAAAAGGTTCACTATGCATTATTTCTATTATGTAATTTGATTGGGTGGAAGAAGCAAGGATAGAATGGAATCAAGATCAAGATGTATGCAAGATCATTCAATAACTACATTGGGACCCCAGTTCATTAAAATTTGTTTTATGGAAGAATGATTTTCTATGGTATCATGATCGTGTATATTTATGTAAGAATTCCCAACTCAAACATAAGGTCCTTCTAGACTGGTACACTTCTCTTATAGGAGGACGTTCATGATTCTTAAAAACATACCATAGGATCAAGAGGGATTTTTTTTGTGAAGGTCTTAAATCTGATGTTCAAAAGTTTGTGTTTGCATGTTTAGTCTGCCAATAGAATAAGGGAGAAACAATCAAGACTCCAGGTCTCCTACGACCATTAGCTATACCAAGTCAACGTTGGGAAAATGTTTCAATGGATTTTATTACAGTGGATAGATTGACAAAGTATGCCCAATTTTACTCTCTTTCTCTTCCTTTTAAAGAAAGTAAAGTATTTGCGACATTCATGGAAAAAATTCAAAAGCTACATGGAGTCCTAGAGATTATTGCAAGTGAGAGAGATCCAATTTTTACTGGAAAATTTTGGAGTGAATTATTTTCTTGTTTGGGTACTCAATTGGCTCACAACTCATCTTACCACCCTCAATCCGATGGGCAAACCGAGATTGTGTTTAAATGTCTAGAAGGATATCTTTGTTGTTTTGCATTTGATAAACATGCACAATGGATCAAGTGGTTGCCTTTGGCGGAGTGATGGTACAACACATCCTTCCATACTTCATAAAAAATGACCCCATTTCTGGCAGTTTATGGATATCATCATCCATCCATTACATCACCCTTGAAAGAGAATACAAAGGTTCAAGCAGTGGAGGACCACATAGGTAACCAATAAGAGGTTCTCAAACTATTGAAGGACAACTTGTTTATGGCACAAAATAGGATGAAAGAACAAGTAGATCAACATCACAGTGAAGGTAATCGACAACATGATCCCAGTCCAAACTATTTTACCAAGGAGTAATGAAGAAGGGAAAATCATACTAGCACAATAAACAATCCCCAAAACAAGGATTAAGCAACTGAAAAATTGAGCAGTCACAGAGTACCTTGTCAAATGGGAGAACCTACTAGGTTAAGAGGCAACATGTGAAGATGAGTTCTTCATGCAGAAACAACCGTCATTAGTCAAGTGTTGAGGACAACACTTGTTTGGAGGGGAGGGGCATGTTTTTTTTTTTGTAAATGAGTGTGAGAATCTATATTACTGTAGAAAATTATAGTACAAAAAAGATGCAAGGGCTCCTAGGATATGTCAGAACGAAAACCAGATCTGGGGTCCCTGGGATGCAATGTCTAAATATAGTAGGGTAGGCCTGGGTGGCTACCATGGGATACTAACCCAAACCTCCGTAATCCAGTTTGAAAAATACCATCATAAAGAAAACAGAGAAAGTATAAGCATGGTGGAATTAGCTCCTACACTGAGAGACTTGACCGGGGCTGGTCCTACGCTAGTCCAGGTTGATGGGGTGCTCTTTTTCTCCTTCCTACCATGCCTGGTTCTCCTCCCTCTGTTCCACTAGGCGTATATTTTTGATGCACGCTAGGGTTCCATTTCTGTCAGTCGGAGTAATATCTATATGGTTGACATAGCGTAGATAGAGATTAAATTGCCCTGCCATCTGCTCTAGTTTCTCCTGTTGTCTTCTTTGGTCTTCCGCAAATCTTTTTACCCCCACCTCCAGGTTGCTTAGGTGGTTGAGAATACCTGTGCACTCTTTCTTCTGTTCCTTGGTTTCTGTCCTGTTGTTCTCCCTCCGGTTCGCACACATATTACCTATCAACATTTTTGTTCTCCAGGCTTCCTCCAAAATCCTGTGGTAGAGAGTTTTCCTAGGGTGTGTGGCTCCGAGGCGCCTTATCCCCCCCGCTTCCTGGGTTAGTTTTGTCCAGGATTTTCCCCTACGCGTGCTTTTGATTTCACTCTCCCATCTTTTGATGATCGTCTTCCCCATTGTGTCTACCTGCTTGAGGAAGGTACTCTTTGCTTCACTGGCCGCCTATTCGATTCTTGTCATCCTCCGAGTGCTCTGTGGAGGTTTCGTCCCTTGGGTTCCTCTCTTACTGTTGGTTTTCTTCATGCATAGCATCTTTGCTTACAGGTGGTAGTTCTTACGTTGGGTTCTTCCCTTGTTCTGCTTCACCTCTTTCTGGTATGTAAGGTGCCCCCTTTAATTGCTTTGCTCCGGTGTGTGGTTCTTTTTGTTATCCCTTCTTTTATGGAGCCAACCTGGCTGCGATCCCGTCCTTGCAATCATGGCCTGCTCATCAAGATGGTCCTTCTGGTTAGTATCATCTGTTCTAGAATGTGTGCACTTGATGACCTTTCCGTTATCCCAAAGCCAATGCTTTGCCCTCCTTGTTGTACACCATTCATTTTCCCGTCCCATAACGGTACTTGGGTGAGGTGTGCCCAGACTTGGCCCTAGTGAATCCTGTCGTCCTTCGTCCTTCACCACCTGCGAGTTATCTATTCTGCTTTCCCACGGGTAGCCTCTATACTTCTTTTAATTGACGAGACCGTGGTGTCGTGCCTTCGCCTAATGTGTGATCTGTGTCTGCATTTGTAGCCTTGTTTGATTGGTGGGCAATCAGATTCGGCTTGGAACCTACATGCCCTTTAGTGCCTGCTGCGCCTCCATTCTTTCTGTAATATTCTGTACTACTACTGTTGTCCCAGTCTCTTTCCGCAAGTTGGGTGAAATCTGCTCGGAATTTACCTTGCGGGATGTTTCTCCAGATTGTGTCTAGTTCTGGACCTTCGTTATCAACCCCCTTGTTCGCTATTCTGTCCGCCAGTCCATTTGTTGACCTCCGAACCCATAACAACTCCATAGTGATCCCTGTCCGCAAGTGCCCCTAGATTTTTTTTAGTAGGTGGGACAATCGCCAGTGCCTCTGGATTTTGCCCATTCTGGTACCGTTTTGGAGTTTCCTTACTGTGTTGATAACCGACACAGAATCTCCTTCCACTATTGTGTTTGTCATCCCTTCCCGTCTTAGAATCTCAAGGCCAGTCTCCAGGGCTCTGAATTCCGTGACGTTGTTGGTTGAGTTGCCCAGACTTCCAGCATACAGCCGTATGATGTTTCCTTTACTGTCCCTGATTACTCCTCCCAAACCTATTCTCCCCGGGTTTCCTTTCGTCGCCCCGTCGAAATTCAACTTGAGGGAGCTTGAAGGTGGAGGTTTTCAGTTGTGCTCACCTACTTGGAGTTGCGGTGACTATCTGTATTGATTGGGGTTGCGTCCACTGTTAAGGTGGAAGACCTATAGGACTTGGGATTCCTGATCAGTAGGTTGCGCTCTGCCTACCTGGCAGTTGCGGCTCATCACCGTCTCTCGTATCATGGAGATTATTTTTTCTTTGATCTTCCCTTTTGGCCAGCCTTGGTTTCTGAATATGCGTCGATTTCTTTCCTTCCATATCGACCATATGATCATTCCTAGGGTGAGGATCCAACAAAGGTTCACCTCTTCTTGTTTGTTGTAGTTCTCTTTCCAGAGATTGATGGTTGTGAAAATGTTACCTCGAATCCTGTTGGACTGGCGAAAGATACTTGCCGCCTAGTCCCATAGTTCTGTAGTGTAGGCGCATTTGTCGAGGAGATGGTTTGTTGTTTCCTCCTGGGCTTGACAAAGATGACATCTTGAGGAACCGATGAATCCTCTTTTCCTTAGGTTATTCCAAGTTAGGATACAATTGTGTATTATTAGCCATTGGAAAATTTTAATCTTTGGCCATTGGGGGCTATTCCAAAGCTTATCCCAGTGTTGCGCTGGATCTTCTTGGTCTAGGTCCGCCATATAGTGTCAGACTTCTTTCAAGTTGAAATCCCCTCTATCCTTTTGTCCCCACCTCAACTGGTCCTCTCCTTCCGTGACTGTTATTTTCCGTCTTCCCAATTCCTCCTCCACCTCTTTTATTGTTGTTGCGGATATATTGTTGTTCAGTGGGATAATCTTGTCCCAGATTCTCCATTTGTTGCGGTTCGTTTCCTATTTCCAGTATTGATAGATGTTGATATTACCTTGTGTGATGAGGTCCTGTTGAATTATCCCTCTGTCCAGGTTCTCCATCCTTGGTTCCTGTTGCCATGCGTCCTCCTAGGATCTGGTTGTTCTGCCATTCCTGATTTCCCAGAAGCTGTGTGTCTGAATGCAGGTTTTGTTGCATCGGGCTAGGTTCCAAATGGTTGAACCTTCCATAATTCCCCCAAAGCGGATTCTGTCTTGGTCACGAATGTTCGAGGCATATTTTTCCTTCCATAGGTTTACCCAAGGTGTTGTTGTTTCTTTGACTCAATACCACCATAGTTTCGTCCCATAAGCGTTATTGGTCATTTTTGGATCTGGTAGCCCCAGTCCTCTTTTGCTTTTTGGCCTGCAGACTTTCTCCTAGGCCACCAAGGCCCATTTTTTCTTTGTTTTCGTACCTCGCTACAGAAAGTTCCCCTGGATGGCTCTTATTTTCTCTAGGATTCCCTGTTGAGTGGGGAAGAATGACATCATGAAGGTTGGGATTGCTTGTAAAACAGACTTGGTTAGGATCAGTCTGCCTACTAGGTTGAGGGATCTATACCTCCAGTTTTTTACCCGCTCATGTAATTTGTTTATTACTCCTTCCCAAGTTGACATTTTGTACACTTTATCTGTCAATGGAACCCCCAAATACTTGGCTGGGAGTTTTTTTAGTTCAAAGCCTAGAATGTTGGTCAGATTCCTTTGGATAGCTGGATTGGTATTGAAGAAAAAGATCATCGACTTGGAGTGGTTGATCTCAGCGCCCGAGGCTTCCCCAAAGTGTTCTAGGATTATTTTGTAGGCTTTGGCTTCCTTGATCGTGGGTATGCCGTGGAGTAATGTATCATCTACAATTTGTTGGTGAGTTGAAGTAGGGCATTTTTTGAAGGGTTTGAGCCCTATTATTTCCCTAGTTGCGGTTGCTCTCTTTATGCTCCGGCTGAGGCCTTCCATCATCAGAATGAACAAGAAGGGGGACAACGGGTCTCCTTGTCTGATACCTCTCGTGGGCCAAAAAGGTTTGGTCGGGGCTCCATTGATTAGTAGCGAGTAGCTTGTTGTGGATACAAGACTGACAATCGAGCTGATCCAATGCTGGGTGAAACCAAAGGCTTCCAAGGTCTTGACCATATAGTGCTAGCTAATTTTATCATAAGCTTTTTCTAGGTCCAGTTGTATTATCAGTCCCCCCCTCTTCTGAAGCTTCAAGGTGTGAATGATCTCATGGGCCTGGATGATGTTGTCCATTATTTGTATTCCTTCCACAAAGCCTGCCTATTCTTGCGAGATCAGTGAAGGTAGGAGGGGTTTCTGTCTATTTGCTATTAGTTTGGAGATTATCTTGTAAAGCACATTGCATAGTGCTATAGGTCTGTACCGGTCAAGGGTTTTGGCTTCATTTTCTTTGGGGATTAGTGTGATCATTGTGGCGTTTAGTGCTATAAGGATGGATGCAGACCTTCTAGAGTCTTCTACTACCTTATAAATGTCATGTTTGACGATTTCCCAGCAAGATTTGAAGAACTCCACTGTGAATCCATCTAGACCTGGTGCTTTGCCACTGGGCATTTCCTGGAGAGCCTGGTCAACTTCTTCCGTGGTAATAGATTTGTTCAGGAAGATGTTTTGTTCCTCTGTGACCAGGCGTGGAATATGCTGGGTTATCCTTTGAATGGCCTCCAATCTGTCTTGGTGAGGTTCTTGGGATATCCTGTGGAAGTGTTTGACCAGAGCGGTTTCAATCTCCTGATGTGACTCACGCTCGATTCCATCTCAGTCCTTGATCTATAGGATTTTGTTGTGGGCTCTTCTGGCCAAGGTTGTTTTATGGAAGAACTTGGTGTTCCGCTCTCCCTCCTTTATCCATTGGATGCAGGACTTTTGACACCAGAATGTTTCTTTCTGCTAACATCGCGCTTCCCAATCTTGGGTCATTTGGAGCTCTTCCTTTTTTCGGTCCTCTGTATAGCCTTCCAGTATACAAGTTTCTTGGAGTTTTTTCATTTTTTCTTCTATGTCGTTTTTCTCTTTGTTTATATTCCTGAAAGTATCCTTGTTTCACTCTTTGAGCTTATTTTTGATGTACTTAAGTTTCTTATGAAGTTTTAACATCCTTGTTCCTTGCTCTGATTGCTCCTCCCGCCATCACTGTTTAATTCTTTCCTTGAAAGTCGGGTGATCAATCCAGAATTTCTCGAATCTGAAGGGTCTGTTCTTTGGTACTGTTTGGAAGCCTACTTCCAGTTGCATTGGCCAATGATCATATCCACCCCAGGGAAGGATGTTGCAATCTAAGGTTATCCCCTGCATAATGATTGACTTTGATATAAGGAATCTATCGAGTCTTGTAGCTACCTGAAACTAATTCATCCGTTTAATGTTCCAGGTGAACTGGCCATTCTTGGTTTGGAAATCTACCATCTGTGCTCCGTCTATAAAATTTGAAAAATCCTCCACATCCCGATCCAATCTTCTTGTACCACCTTTCTTCACCGCAAGTGAGGTGATGATGTTGAAGTCCCTTGCCAGGATCCAGTGGAGGTTGGTGGATCGAAATTTTATATATTCTAGGTCTTGGATCATTCCTCTCTTTTCCTCTGGCCCTTGGGGCCCATACACATTAGTGCAAAGAATCTCCTCCGTGTTTCCAATGATTTGCATGTGTATCATTAGGGTGTACCTGATTGCTTCGACTGCTATTAGATTTAGAATTTGTGGGTTCCACAAAGTGAGAATACCACTTGAACTTTGGTGGTCTTCGATGGCTACCATCTTGTACTTGCACCAATGTTGTTTACTGATTTCCTCCATTCTGTCTGTGGTGCATTTTGTTTCTTGAATGAAACATAGATCCGGTTGTTCCTGCGTTAGTTTAGTCCTAAGGATTATTTTCTTTCTTAGCCTGTTTAGGCCTCTTATATTCCAATTTATAACCTTCATTTAAACGTGTTGGGGGGGGGGGAGTGGGGAAAGATTTTCTTGATCTTACCCGAATTTATCAGTAGCACTCCCAACTCCTGTAGTGCTACGCTGTTTGATTTCCTACATTTTTTCCTCCTCGTCTGCTTGGGATATAGATGTGACTATCCCTCTCCGGCTTTGACTCCTAGGTGTCCTATCTCCCCGTGTGTGCGTTTTTGTCCTTCGGCTTTGGCTCCCTCCCATAGGAGGAACAAGTACTCGATGAGGTCAAGTTGCTCTGTTGGTACGTTGTCGACTCCCTGCCTTTTCCATTGTTCTAGTATGATCGAAAGGTCTATCCCTTCCCTTTCCACCAAGTCCCTGAGATCTGGGTCTTCTGTGCCTACTTCGCTCGGGGTCATCTCAACATCTCCCTCTGCATCTTGCATGGAGGTGTTGTCATCTTTTGTTTCTCCGTCCATTAGGGTTGCGCAACTCCCCAACGCTGTCGTGTTGCTTGGCTGGTGGGTAGTCTCTTTTGTTGCTTGGTATCTGACATCTTGAGATTTTGCCAAGTCACTTCCGTCTACTGTCCCTTTGTTTGTTTGGTCCCTTCCTTCCATTTTATTCTGGGTCTCCTGGTTATTTCTTGTCGAGGTTTTATTTTTCTTTTTATTTGCTTTGTTCCCGGGGTTTGGTGTTATAAACCCTTCCTCATCTTGCTGTGTTTTGGGGTTTTCCACTTCCTGCTTTTTATTAAGAGGGCATTCTCTGATCAAATGGCCATGCTCATGGAATCTTATGCATCTAAAGGGGATCTGTTCGTAATCTATGTTTTGGATCCATTCCTCATCCCCGAATTCAAGACTTATGGCTTCTGGGAGTGCTCCATAAACGTCCATCTCTATGCAGATTCTTGCGTACGATGTGTATCTTCCTTTTAGGGTGGCTTCTGAGGTCTTCACATGTTTCCCCAGTTTGTTTCCTATTGCTTCAAAGGTGGAGGGAAACCAATAGTCTAAGGGTAAGGAATAGAATCTCAGCCAGACCGGTACCTTTTTGAACGTTTCTTTTTCAGGGGAGAAATTTTCTTTCCAGGGTTGCATGTATAGTCAAACTGAGGCGTGGAAGTATGGGCCTCCCTCGAAGACTCTATCCCTGTCCTCCAGGTTCATGAAGACTGCTGTGAAGAAACACTTTGAGCCGAGGTGGCGCTCCACTTCTCCATTTGTCTTCCAGTGATATTTGATCCAGTTGCCCAGTGTTCTTTCTATGGGCCATAACCCCATGAACTTGCATATGAGCGCATGCGTCTTCATTTGGTCCCTATAGAGTTGCGTTTGTGGATCCTCCAGTATCACCTTGGGTATCATTACTGTTTTGGGCTTGCATGGGTTGCGCCCTTCTGTCCCGTTAGCCTTCGCGGTCTCGCGCGCCTCATTCTGAGTTTCCTTTGCATCTTCATTCGTGGTCTCATTTTTGTCCTAGCTTCTTTCTTGACGCTTCCTTGGGTCTGATCTTGAGGTTCCTGTCGCTGGTTCCTTGAAAACTTCGCTTCTTGGCCCTTTTCGTCTGTCCACCACTACCTGTTTGTATGAGGGGGTCCACTTACCCCCCCCTTTGTTTTTCATGCCGCTCTCTGCTATGGCCGTGACTGTCAAACCCTAGCTCACCGCGACTATCAAACCCTAGCACTCCTCTTGGATCTTCCTAGCAACTGGAATTGTTGAATATGAGGGGAGGGGCATCTTAAGACCTAGAAAAAGCCCCATTTTATGTGCAAAACCCCTTATTAAGCCCTAGATATTGAATTATTACATTTATAATATTATAATTGAATGTCGACTAGAACCCTTCATGGTACCCTTTCATTATATTTGTACCATTTGTCTCCTATATATATACCATGTATACCTAGTCTAAGGATCATCTTATCTCATCTCATATTGTATTCTAAATTGGAGATATTGTAAAAATAGGTTTCCCCCTCGAAGTGGATTGTATTCACTGACTTTTTATGATTTTTAAGGCGTTGGATCATAACATTATGATCGATAGATCCACCCTTGTACCTTTTGTGAGGGTGATCGTGTCCTTGTGTAGATGTCACCAATGACACATTAGGGATTGGAAAGTTTGGAACACTTTGGTGAGGCCCTTTTATTATCAAACATTGTTTAACCAAGCAATCATACATACTCATTTTTCATGAGGGTGGTCTCCTCAAAGACCCCATGAATGATTTGTATTTGAAGAAGTTCTACCTCTAAGCAAGCACATGTTGAAGAATCACTCATATGCACATCTCATTTTGCAAATAATTAGTTTTTTTTTTTTACTTTTTGGTTTGAGAAATCTCAATTTTATCATTCCTAATGATTTTCTTTCTTGGTATATTAGCCGATTCGCTCGTTGGCATGTCACATCAGTTTTTTCAATGGTGTTAGTCAATGGACTTAGAATATAACCAAGTAGAGTATGATGTTGTGATAAAATTTCTTGCTGACACAACCTAACTTCATATCTACCATGTCAATCTCCACCTAGACTCCCAACTCCTCGTAGCACAATTGAATAATGTTTATCATGTTTGTGATCCATGTATTTTTAGGAAATATCTACGAGTTAAACTTCTATCAAGGAATTTTAAACCATCACATTCATACATATTCCCAGGATTCTAAATCAATTTGTAGATAACATCACAAATGAAATCTTATATTGAAATTTATCGCATTAAAATGACATTTGATCATATATACACAAGTAACGAAAGCACTATACATAACATCTACCATCTAATTATCCCTCGTCGAGCTACATTGCCAAAAAATATATAGTATAAAAAATAAGGCCACTCCCATTCAAAAAATACATCAACCACTACGATGGTGGGGCTGGTATACCTAAGAACCCTTTGGTCAAGGGTGCCCCTCCAACACCACCCATGGGGGTTCCTCCCTTCTATTTAGTTGTAAATTTATCCACCATGGCCCTCCTCATGATAAGGCATCATTCTACAAGTATCCTAAAACAAGCATCTATGATATCATCTCCTAGATCAACCTATCTTGCCCAGGGAAAACCTTGCAACACTAGGCCTAAGAGATGCCTCAGATCAATGGTCTTTGCATGAAGCTCTATTGTAAGTGTCCTTCAACAAAAAATCAATCTGAGCTCTTTGTGCAACAATCCTTGCCTCATTTTCATGGAAACCTCGTTATTACCCCACTACCTCCTAACATGTAGGGGCAACTACAGTAGCCACCCCTCATCCCATTGGCCCCACATCTACATAGAGAAGATGTCACACATTAGTATCAGGTATGGATAATAGAGAAATAAAAATAAATACTATATGAATTAAAAACTACACCAATACCAAAATAAAAAAAATACATGTACTCACCCATAATTTCCCACTGCTACCTAGGGGGTAGGGCCATCTTATCACCTTGGTAATCCATCCTGACATATAAGAACTCTAAAATAGTTTATCGTGCCTCCTGCCACCATGTAAAAAAATGAAAGGTGAAGTAGCACCCTGCCTCACCACTTCTCGTTTGGGCCATCATCTCAGCCCATAACTACATTTAAGGCTCGCGAGCCCCCCCCCACTCATATAGGTATTCATGGTCACAATACTGTGACTTTCTCATAGAAGAAACAACATAAGACATACCCAAAGCTAAATTCTCCCTCTCCATTTGTGAAACAACAGGTCAGTTGTGAAAACAACGACTCTTGCAACAATGGGGCCCATGCATAGTGGCACCCATGGATCACATGCTTCACCACCAGTGATGCGCTAGGTCCCCAAGGATCCATAGATCCTCACTGCCATCACTACTATAACTCGAGTCACTAGATATCAAATCTATGCGATGGAAATTGACTCGTCATCCTTGCCATTTGGAGTATTGGAGTACTAGGAAATTAGCTGGTTAATGGTCATGGCACCCTCCATCCAAGGCCACAACTCACCCCTCATCCCCTTGATTGGGAACCCAATAAAAAATTAGATATTTGTACCAACACTCAATTCCAATAGTTGACACTATATCATGAAGTGGTTCTCATCAAGTTGCCACATTTACATGTACTCACCCATAATCTCCCACTGCTACCTAGGGGTAGGGCCATCTTATCACCTTGGTAATCCATCCTGACATATCAAAACTCTAAAATAGTCTATGGTGCCTCCTGCCACCATGCAAAAAACTTGAAGGTGAAGTAGCACCCTGCCTCACTACCTCTCGTTTGGGCCATCATCTCACCCCATAACTACATTTAAGGCTTGCGAGGCCCCCCCACTCAAATAGGTATCTGTGGTTACAATACTGGGACTTTCTCATAGAAGAAACAACATAAGACATACCCAAAGCTAATTTCTCCCTCTCCATTTGTGAAACAACAGGTCAGTTGTGCAAACAACGCCTCTTGCAACAATGGGGCCCATGCATAGTGGAACCCATGGATCACATGGTCCACCACTAGTGATGCGCTAGGTCCCCAAGGATCCATAGATCCTCACTACCATCACTACTATAACCTGGGTCACTAGATCTCAAATATATGCGATGGAAATTGACTCGTCATCCTTTCCATTTGGACCATTGGAGTACTAGGAAATTAGTTGGTCAATGATCATGGCACCCTCCATCCAAGGACACAACTCACCCCTCATCCCCTTGATTGGGAGCCCAATAAAAAATTAGATATTTGTACCAACACTCAATTCCAATAGTTGGCACTATATCATGAAGTGGTGCTCATCAAGTGGAGCACAAGAGAGGGTAGTCCAAATACATAAGCAGACCATGCATGGTTAACTCATGTTAAACAATAGGGTCCACCCTTATGTCTTGTCTCATCTCCTCATAATCCCACTACCTCCAGCGGACTGGCATATCTAAATATCTGTTAAAGCTTGCACATACAAAAAAATGTTCTTTGTCAGTCTCACAGATTTTCATGATTCTATCATGATATTTGCATGGATGTCTCTTGAACAGTCACATGGGCTATCTCCATGACTGTTTGCAAAATATTCGTGACTTTCACATGACTATCCGTCAACATCGGCACATAAAACATCTACGCATCTATTTGCAAGATAGTCATGGATTTCTCACGATTATCCATTGAAACAAGTGTGTGAAACATCCTCGTGCATGTTTTCATCACAATCGTAGAGGTTGCGTGACAATCCTATAGAGAGACATGAGATCAACTTGTGTGGAGGTGGTGTACAGATACCTCAAGGATTGTGATGCATGTCCCAAACATTCATGCACAACCATAATTGTACATGAAATTGGGAGTTTTCTACCTGATTTTCATGGCCATCGTGGTTCACGTGCCATGCAACCCTAGTTACACATGATTTCTTTGCATTACTTGCGAGATGCACGATTTTCTAGCAAATAGTCACGAGTGACTTGTGTGAATATTCCCTCGACAACTATGCAACAGACTATAAATTCTGACAAAAAAAAGTAAGAATAAATAAAGGAAGGGATGAGACCTCTTACATGGTGGTATTAGAATTGAAACTTGACCATTGATTTGTGTGTAACAAGCTTAAAAAATTCAAGGGCTCAAACAATTTGGTCAACTAGAAAAAGTTCGGATTATTTTGACTTGTGGGCCCCACCATATTTATAGGGTCTCTTCCGAAAATTTCGGAGGCTCATTTGACAACTCATAAAATCTATTTTTTACACCAATTGCACCACTAAAATCAAAATTCCGCCCCCTTTCACAAAATTCACTCCATTAATTGCCATCAAAACCTTCACCTGGAGGACATTTACCACACCTAGTTCTTCAAGCAAGTATGTGAGATCGCTAGCTTTGTTTTTTGCATTGTTTCCATTGTTGGATTTCTTATCATGAGTAATTTTACACTCTGTATTTGGTTTCATGTGTGTAGGTATTCACTGGAAATCCATTTTCCCCCACCAAACATAGCAGGGCCCAATGCCTCCCCCCTCAGGTGTACTTTTTCAAACTAGCATTTAATTACCCCCTAGATGTATGTTGCATTGCCAATATATACACCCCTTTGAATATACCTTTAAGGCTCCTCCCCTCCTAGCTCAATAAGAAACTTTGCTCAGTTCCACATGCATTTAGTCACTACTAGTTTGTAGCACTCCACCTTCACAGGTTTCCACGGTCTTAGCACCCCATTATATATTAGCACCCATTCCACTCTTCCCCCCTATGATTGGGAGTCTATATAATATGCATGTCAAAGAACATGGCAAATGATTCATTCTCATCATTCATGTTGACCCATACCCTCAGACTCCCACAAATCATATTTTTTTATGGTTGGTTATGCTAAATGCCTCACTGCACTACATCAAATTCTCATCTCATTAACAACTGGTGCACCATCTTCACTCTACTGCATCATTCATCTACTCTTCCAAGGAGACCCACCCTAAGAGGGCCATCCATATTCCCTTTAACCACTCTAGCCACACAAGGAAGAGTTTCTTAGTCACACATTCAAGGCACCCATTTCCTTGTCTATAACATATTTAGATTATTTTATTCTTTAATAATTGAAAAGTACCAAAACACCTAAAAAACTTCAAAAGACCAAAAATGAGGGAAACATAGACATTCATACCATCTCATCCGATAAAATTTCTTGAACATGGCAGCTATAATGTACCCAACTCCTTTTCTTGGCACAATATTGCATATTATGCTCAGATACCAACATGTGATGTATCCATTACCATGCAAAAATGAAATACTCTAATACCATTAAAATATAAATTCGCATGACATGATAAAATTCGCTCATGCAATTATCAATACATGAATGCAACTATTGCTCAATCATAACAATATTCAAACACACTAAATACAGATTAAAACACAACATTAAACACGACAACTATATATAGTGACTAGAAACTTATCTCATGAGAAATTGTCATCGATTGGCTGTGTATGAGTTATGTTCCTCCCAACCATAGTCTTTGTTGTTCCATTTCTCTCATTAGTAGGCCACCCCCTATATGTGGCTATGAGTTCACAAGGAAGGATTGGCTCTCATGGTTAGCCACTGTCCACTCAACAACCTAATACCCAAATGACTAACTCCTACAACAATTCCAATCCACCAGCTCTCTTTCCCCTCAACCTACACAACCCAAGAAATGGGATCCCCTTCTTTTCTAAATAGTCCCTCAGGCTATCCCACTTCCCTCCAAAGGTTCCATCACAAGGTTGGCCATGAAATCTCATAGTTGAGGACTCTGGGAATTCTCATATGTAATTAGGAGTGCTCAAAGAAGCCCACCCATAATCTCTTGAGCATTTTCTCAACAAAATATCACTCTCATGCATGCTAGCTTGTTTTTTAGCACAAAATATATCTCCTCCAGTTTTTTTTTTTCCATTTACAACATGTATGGTGCCCTTTCTCAACACCCATCTCTCCTCTTGTTACCCAAAAGTTTACCTGTAAAAACTACTCCTTCTTCCTACTCAAATTTCCTTTTTCTCTCATGTAATCTTGGCTCTTATATTTCCCAAAAAGGTGATTGTACTGAACCCATGTTGTCATAAATTAGTGAGACGACCTTTCCCACTAACCTCTTACATGTATTCAATGCTTGGGACAATAAGTTAGAGGAGGTAAATATTAATAATAAAATGGCTTGGGTTTATTATACATGTGGAATTCCCCTTGGACTCCTTTTAGCCTCCTCTTTTGTGGATTCATAGCCCCCTAACGTTATTGTCCCTCTTGTATCGCATCTAATGATTTATTTTTATTGATAATTTTGATGTACAGTATACATAGCTCGACCCTCGGCCTTATTGATTAGTACACACTCTCCAACCCAAAACATACTCGCTCACTAGCTTATTTAAAATATGTACATTTACAATATAATTCATGAGGATTAAAATTGGGGATGTTACAATCCTCTCTTCCTTATTTTTTCACCGTCCTCAGTTCACATCATCATATAAGTGTACAGACACATGTAGAACTTTTTCATCAAATACTCGATGATTTCATAGTTTAATAACTCTTGCAGTAATTCCAACCAACAATCTCTCATTCCCCTCATCTTGCATAACCCAAGGGATGATATTTCCTTCTCTGCATCTTAGTCCATCTAACAATCTCCATCCCCTTTGGGGCTTCATCATAGACTAGCTAGGAAGTCTCAGAGTTGTGGCTCCAAAAACTCCAGCTACAATAGTTTCACAGTTTATCAATTCATGCAACAATTCCAACCAATAATCTCTTGTTCCCTTTAATCCGCACAACTGAAGAGAGTGTACCCACTTCTATGCTCCACCGTCCCTCAGGCTATCCCATGACCTCCATTCTAGGGCTCCACCACATACCAACCATGAAGTCTTAGAGTCGTGGCTCTAGGCATTCCAGTTGCAGTAATGGAATCTCCAAATTTTCAAAATAATCGTGGGTGCATCTCCCGCGTTGCATCTTCTAACTCCCACTTCACTTCTTTTGAGTTGTAACAAGTCCACTAGACTTCACTTATCCTATGTTGTTTTTCTTGAGCTCCGCTTCCTTCTAGTGGTCTTCTTCTAGGTACTCAATTAATATTTTCATTATTCATATGTTCCTATATATCCATCATGAAAATATACATGTTATAACCATTATCGTATAACAATTATTGTATTCACTAGATTTCTCAACCCTAGAATGTAATCATGTATTCGAAAATAAGTTTGCAATCACAATCCAATGCTTATGTACTATTATTTTTGTGCTTTGCAGAGCCACCATGGTCAAGAATTAAGCTCACTATCCTTTCAAGAATACCTTCATGATTCCACCCACCATGCCATGTGCATTATTAAGTTGCCTCTTCCTCGCTATACTCACCCTCTAGGCTCAAGCATCCGATTCACTACTACAAAATCCCTCGATTGATCCATCATTTTCTAAAGTTTTCACGTGCAACAAGAGTGCTAATTTACTACTAGACATCCACTAGTAGTCAATAGACAATAATTTGTGGCAATCACAGGGTCCCAATGTCATAACAATAGACTTCTTCCTTATCTTTATAGCTTCAATAGTCATCATCCCATTTTTATCACACACATGCAATCATCATGAGATATCATCATAATAATTGCACTCATATATTTTCAAACCCGCTTCATACATGAAATCAAATTTCACAAGTATGAGATTCCCTCTCACAATGTTTATCTCTTGTAATAGTAGGTATTGATCTTCCCTATTGGATTACACTCGTTTCCATATCTGAGACAATTCTAACTGTACTTTATCTGAACTTTCAATCAACCAAACAATTATGAGTATTTACACACATCACCCTTTCATTGCAACATTTGCAATCGACCATGAAGTGATCTCCTAATTATTGTTGGATAGTTGGTTGTCATTGATGTCAACCCTTAGAGCGTTCAAGATACCCAAGAGTTGTGGTCAATATTGATGGTGAGTTAATTGTCATTGATGTCAACAGATTTGATGGGTGCATTTGATGAAGTCTACACGAAGCAACAGAAGTGTGGTCATGAGACTTGAATTTGTTTAAGGAACAAGGACATGAAGGACAATGAAAATGCAAGTAACACACTCATATATGGACAATACTTGTTGTGTCATTTCCGATGATAGGTGGTATGCCACGTGGTTCCTCATGGTTGGAGAGATATGCCATCATGAAGTTGGAAGCCTTGAAGAATGGTCAAGAAGCCCCTAATTGGTTACAAGTCATTAATGAAAGGGTAAAGTTGTTGCAACAAGAAAGTTCAAGAAACACTAAAATTAAGGAGAGAAGTTACTTGGAAAAAGTATAAATACGCCTCAAAGAGTCTCTCATAAGGATATACACACATTCATTGAACAACTATCTTATGAGAATATTTTGGTCTATTGGCGAATCTGAGGTCGAGTCTAAGGCAATGAAGAAAGTGCGAAGGAAGAGCAAAAGTTTTAGAGCTATAGAGAACTAGGGTTTTTCTATAACCATAATTAAGCAAGCCCTCACAGGTCAGCTTGACGGTGTTACGTGAGGCACCTCCATGGGTTGCATGGTGCTCATTGCATGAGGCCCCACGTGATAGGTAGTCTTTCTCTCGCAAGGACAAGATAGAAGTGAAGGAAGATGCTAGTGCTAGGTTGTTGAGGACCGAGGAAAGGTTACAGGTCAGTCGTACTGCGTTTCAACTCAGCTATAGGATCATAGGTAAGTTTTAAGGGTTATTCTTATGTTGTTATGGCACATGCTTAGTGGCGATGATACATGGTACGGTACACCTTGGTGATGACATGATGCATTTCTAGAGACATATATTTATGATGTTGGTACATGGTTGAGATACACACATGGTATATGGTAGCATATGTATGAGATACATCTCTTGATGATATTGGTACTTGGTTGAGGTACACCATTGGTAGTACTTTCTTGGTACATATTATGGTACATGGTCTATAGATGATTGGCATGTTGTTTGAGATATATGGTTGATGATATGGTGCATGGTTAGAGGCATATGTTGGTGATCTTGGTACATTCTTTGGTACATTGTTGAGACACTTCATTGTTGATATCTTTTGGTACATGGTGTATGGTATGATTGAGACATATCATGAGTGATATGGTATATGGTTGAGGCACATCTCATGGTACATGTTGGTACATGGTTGATGGTATGGTACAAGTTTGATGCATGATTTGGTAGATGGTTGATGCATGGTTTGGTACAGGTATTGGTGCATTGTTGATGCACAGTTTGGTACAGTTCTTGGTGGATGATTGATGCACGATTTGGTACAAATGTTGGTGCATTGTTGATGCACAGTTTGGTACAAGTTTTGGTGCATGGTTGATGCACAATTTTGTATAGGTGTTGTTGCATGATCGATGTATGGTTGATATAGGTTGATGTACATGGTTTGGTTATGGTATCAATGTTAAAGGATATGGTTTTGTTGATGTTGAGTATCAACAATGGTGATAGGTTGATGTGACAGGTTAACATTGACATGTTGATGTGACAGTGGCAATGACTATGACATGTTGACGTGACAATGGTAGTGACAATGACGGGTTGGATACAGTGACAGGTTGATGTGACAGTGACAATGGCAGTTATTGTGGTAGTGACAATTTGGTCTACACTTATATTTCACGGTGGTAGGATGGGGCAAGGAAAGCGGGTTGTAGCCACCTTTCGGTTGTGGTCGGAGAACTCATAGATTTGGAGCTTCCTCAGGTTGGAGCATGATAATCAGGGGGTTGTAGCCTCCTTCTTGTTGGAGCCAGAGAATTCAGGGAGTTGTAGCTTCCTTTAGGTTGGAGCTTGTAAATATGGGGTCGTAGCCTCCTTCCAATTTGCAGCTGGAGAATTGGGAAGTTGGTGCTTCCAATGAATGTATTCTTTAATATATAAGAAATCATTCTGTGGTTTTCTCCCATTTGGGTTTCCATGTAAATTCTGGTGTACTGTGTATTTGATGTGATGTTGCTTATGATTACATGCTCATGATATATTGAATGCAATCATAGATGATACATTGATGATATACTGCTAATAAAGTTGAAGTTTATATATTATGGTTAAAAGTGCCCATACTGATTCAACCCCCCCCCCCCTCTCAATATTCCAACAATGATAACATACTAATAATTCAATCACTTTGAAATATTAATCACATCAATTGGAATGAATTTTTCATTCGTTGTATTTGCATTACTAACACACTCATTATTACATAATGAAATCAAACATTTCTACTAATATACTAATGTGAAAATACTCATGGTCACATATACGCAATGCATCCCTACATTGATTATGGAATACCACATATCTATATCATGTATTCCACCATGGTGATTTGGAAGGTCTAGCCAATTCCTTGACACATCATCCAAACTCTTCCCTATTACTTGTTCTACCATTTGGATATGTTCCTGTTCAACCCATACACAACACCAAAATGTAAGCCTTTACTGCTCTTTAGTGTAGGCAAAGAGGTTGCACTCCAAAAATCGAGTGTACATAAGAAAACCATTGGGAACTTGTGTAGAGCTATAACCCTTCCATATCCAACCACATCATGGCCCCACACATGGCTAGCTCTACTAGCATCCATTTTTATAACAAGAGTATATCTCTTGACATGACTTGGTTATGAACTCATAACCAATCATGGCATGTCATTAAATTCTATATGATTGCATTAAATAATTAATTAACCTTTGTATGGTCAAGGCCCTCTACCTCTACCACAGCTAGTGGATTGTCATGATCATAATACACATCAACTCAAATATTGAATTTTGACCGAGGGGACTCTTACCTCAATTCCCTTTAGCATTTATACATCATAAGCATACTAAGGTCATACCTACATGGGTAAAATCAATTTATTTGATGTTACCTGATTAGCAGGTATATCATAGAGACTCACATGAGCCTTTTACCAACCTCTCATTTAGCATTTCACCATCCCCATTTTATCTTCACATGGATGGCTATCATGTGCAGTGACATCATCAACACCTTCAACCATACTATGAAACTTTTTCTTGCTTCCATAATCTATCGATAGTCACATTCAATTATGATAACATCAATATTCCATATATAACAATAGACTACTCTTAGTTTATAAGCATGTTATATGTATGCTTAATCATTTCCATATGCACTAATGCATCTCTATATGCCCCAAACATTCACTCTCAGCATGCATACTAATGCATATGCATTCTAGATTTCCTATATGCATTCTGCAACCCTCTCAATATGCACTCCAACTCATATTTATTTCGGATTTTGGTGCTATATGTGGTTATCCTTAAGACCATATAGATTCTTTCTCCCTTATCTGACCACTTTATGGCCAAGTCTAACTTGGTCATCTTGTAATCACAACCAAATTATCTTATTAATATTGCAATCCCATTAGTAGCCTATTTTACTTAGGCACTTGATCCAAGTGGACATCGGTGGCCGCCCACCTATTCCACTAGCTCAAAATATAGTTTCCATATTGGTAGTTTTTCTACGGTTTTTCGGGTCCCAAACTTCCAGGTCCGTTTTGAGGCCCTAAACGACGTTTTTTTTTTGGCTCTACAACACCTAACGTGTTCGTGAAGGTAGATGTTAAGCTGAACGAAACTTGTACTCATCAACTGGACCTTTTTGACGAGGTACCGAGCACCCCAATAAAATATCGTATGCAAAACTTACGCCCCCGATGATTTGATGTATCAATTACCCCCATTGGAGCTCACAAACCTTTTGGCGTTTCATTTCATGGGGTTGCGGTTTTGGATGTTTAGGGTTTTCTCATTTATGCTTTATGTTTAAAAGGCCTTTGGGAGATTCATTGTAATCATCTTCTTGCGAATGTGGATAGCCGTCACATCTCTTCTCAAAGATAAGCTACCACCATTCTAGTGAGTTCATTTCACTCTGTATTTTCTTTTATAGTCTCAGCATATTTCATTCTTTAATAGAAATTGAGTATTACTGTATCTCCATGTTTCTTTCTTGTTTCTGTGTTTCATTTTTTTCCCTCATAAATCCAGATCGACACCCTTGTCCTAAATTTATCTTTCCTAAACTTCCCAGCACCCTGTAATGTTATACCTTATGTCATTTTAGCTTCATACAAATTACTATGGAGGAGTTAACTCTATTTCTCACCCAACTGTAACTTCAACTGGTCCATCCAACTTTTCATGGTATTACAATTAATGGCCATCCGTTTTCATATGGTTTCCTCTGATATTCCATCTTCTTAATTCTTCAATATCTTCCAAACGACTTAATGATTCATAGTATGACATCCTTTGCCATTGTTTCCAGCCATCTTGAGACTTTGTTTAGTTTTGGAATCTACTTCACTTTATGGGATAACTCTCTTTGAAGCATGATGGTAATATTCCCAAACCAATATGCACACACTATCCTACTTATTTATACTTTGGCACCCTTAATTATTTCATCCCCTAATTTCTTTTCACTTATACCCTGCTTCCACTGTGAACTTTGATGACAACATGGGTTTTCTTGCTATGGATACTTCAATCATATTTGCTAATTTATAGCTAGCAACTCTTCTAAGTCCTCATGTACTAGTCCCAAGAGATTATTTTCCTATCCTTACGACTCACCCATTACCATAGTAGGTCCTTGTTTCTTTTGCAACATGTTTTGTTGCTATCAATACATTTCTACCTTGAAGGATAAGGAGAATTACCTTACCTTCCAGTGCCAATTAATGACATTATTCACTGCTCGGTTGCATGTTTTATGTGAGAATCCTTGTTGATTTGTCTTTGCAAGTCATTCAGAATTTGTAGCAGCTAAGTATTAATTTGGTTATGCTCTTCTAGAGGCCTCATCAACCTTTCATTTCCCGATCTATAACTCTACACTTCCCTCTACAAGCTCTTCAGTAATAAATATTCAACCATCTTTTTCTTTCACAATCATGCCTATTGTGCCTCCAAATGTGCCTCTACACCACTGCACAAGTACCATCATGAGCCTTTGTAGCGTTCTTTACCCAACAATCACATCTGGCATGTAGCTCTATCACATGTAAATGTTTTTCCAAAATCAACATTGTTCTAGAAATCTTTCATGTTTAAAAAATTGCACTGTTCATTGAGCCAAATGTCATTTCTTCTGCAACTTTCTGAAGCAACTAGATGCTTCCTTAGAGAACTTAAAACTTTTTTCATGTGTTCCTCTGGATTTCATTTCCAATGGATGTATTCATGCTTCAATTTGATTTTTGAGCTAAAAGTTACGGCTTTCTCAATTTGTCATTTCTACTAAATTGTGCCCTTTTTCATCGGTGCAACTTGTCTTAGAGGCCAACTTCTATCACCTGTAGAAGAAAATCTGACGAGAACCAAAGAAACTTGTATATCAGGTGATGATAGTATTCTTTATTGTGAGTAGACAAAAACTTTCTGATTACAGATTTGATGCTCCATTTAGATCCTACATCTAGTTGGATTTGTCAACTTTGTCCTTTTTGCATTTTCTCTAGACTTAGATTTTTTAGCAAAAATGTTTATCTCCCAAACGGAGAAAAAATGGGAGAACTTCAATGAGACAAAGTTGTCTAGATTTTTGAGAAGGTAAAATGTTGAGTACATGATTTTTTCCAAATTTGTAATCCGGGATCCCTTTTTCTCCTATGAAGATATCAAAAATCCCCAAAAAGTGGCCCGTAATAGTGGATTTTTCCACGTTTTTGCACCTCCACTCCAAACTCTTCAAAATTTATCCAAAATCCCAACTGGTTATCTTCATGTTTTCCTTTTAGACTCACTATAAAAAAATTGTCAATAACAGAGCCTCTGTTAAAGAGTGCCACCCTGTTATTCGAAAACTTCTAATTTGCATTTTCCAAAGATATGGAGCAGAATTGGGTAGTCACCTTCACTAACACATTTGTAGGCTTTGACACTGCATAAATACCCTTTAAATTTCATCTAGTTCTGAGCATTTTTGTTGATGCTATGGCCAAAACAATATTTTGGCTCCAAAACCTATATTTTTTTATATTTTGTATTTTTATCTTCATCCATCTTTCTCCTTTTGTTCTTTTCTCTTTTTATTTTTCTTCTCTTCTTATCCTTTTCATTTCTTCTCTTTTCTTTTCTGTTGCGATGTGCCACACATATTTATTTATTTAGTTTTCTTCTTCTATGACATTGGGTGTATTGTGCCCTTTTATTTTCTTGTGTGATACACCTTATTGTGCCTTGAAAAATTTTCTTCCACGTATCGCTCCTCGGAAATTTTCTCCTTCTGGCATTGTATCCCATCCCCAAATTTATTTACCGTGCCAAACAATCTTTATTTGTGGCAATGTATCATATCCCTCAAATCTTCTTATCACACCAAACAATCTTTATCGCACCAAACAATCTTATCCCGCCAAACAATTTTCATTTTCAATGATGTATCACATCCCATAAATCTTATTATCGCACCAAATTGTTTTTGGTTGTGGCGATGAGTTGCATTACAAGATTCTCTTGGTGCGATATATTGCACCAAGAGAAAATGTTTTCTTGCGACACATAATTTTTGCCTCAATTTTTTTTCGAAGTCTTTCTTCTCTATCGCTCTAAATTTTAGTCACTTTTTCGCATTTCAAGCTCGTTAATGTCTTGAAACCCATAAAATCATTTCTCTTAGCTGAGTTTGGCCACTTAACAACCATGACGACTCTTATATAAAACAATGACCATACAAAATCATATTTTTGGGGCCTTGAACCCAATTCTTATGTCTAGAGAAAAACAATTTTCCTCCCAAAAAGTCTTTGCATATGCCATGGATTTGACAATGTCGGCCTCCAAGACCAAAACCCATTTTCTAGATTCATCCCCTCAACATACCCATGTCAATATTTGGCTAAGATACACCCAAAATTTGGGGATTTTACCCGATTTCACAAATTCCCCCCCAAATAAAACACAGGTAGCAACTATGTTGTTCTATAATAGACCCCCCCCCCACCTACAGGCCCAATTTTGCAACCAACACTCTTATAACAAACTGTAATGTACCCAACTCCCTTGCTAGGCATAATACTACATATTCTGCTCAAATACCAACTTGTGATGTGTTCATTACCATGCAAAAACGAAATACTCTTATACCATTTAAATATAAATTTGCACAACATAATAAAATTCGCTCATACAACTATCAATATTAAAAAAATGTGAATGCAAATATTTTCCAATCATAACATCATTCAAACACACCAAATACAAAGTAAAACATAGCGTTAAAATACAACAAATATACACATTGACTAGAAACTTATCTCATGAGAAACTGTCATCGACTAACTGTGTACGAGCGACATTCCTCCCAACCATAGGATTTGTTGTTCTATTTCTCTCAACAACATGCCACTCTTGAGTTGGGGCTATGATTCCACAAGGAAGGATTGACTCTCATGGCTTGCCATTGTCCACTCAACAATCAAATTCCCATATTACTAACTCCTACAACAATTCCAATCAACCATCTCTCTTTCCCCTCAACGTCCAAAAACCAAGGAATGGGTTCCCCTTATCTACCACACAGTCCCTCATGTTATCCCACTTCCCTCCAGGGATCCAAGACAAGGTTGGATAGGAAATCTCACAACAGGGGACTCCAATAATTCTCAGTTGTAATTAGGAGTGCTCACAACAACCCACCTACATGCTCTTGAGTGTTTTCTCAACAAAATATCACTCCTATACATGATAGCCTGATTTTTAGTACAAAATTTATCTCCTCCAAGTTTTTTGTATGGCATGGTTTGTGCCCTTTCTCAAAACCCAACTCTCCTCTTGCTATCCAAAAATCTTCCTATAAAAATTGCTCCTTCTTCCTACTCAAATTTCCTTTTTCTCTCATGCAAGCTTGATTCTCACATTTTCAAAAAGGTGATTGTACTTAGCCCATGTTGTCATAAATTAGTGAGATGACCTTTCCCACCAACCTATTACATGTATTCAAAGGTTGGGCTAATAAGTTAAAGGAGGTAAATATGAATAATAAAATGGCTTGGGTTTATTATGCTTGTGGAATTCCTCTTGGACCCCCCTTTAGTCCCCTCTCTTGTGGAGTCATAGCCCCCAAACATCACCATCCCTCTTGTATTGTAGACATCGATTTGTTTTTATTAATAATTTCAATGTACAATATACATAGATCAACCCTCAACCTTCTTGATCAATACAAGCTCTCCAACCCAAATCATACTTGCTCACCAACCTATTTAATATAAGTATATTTACATTACAATTCATGAAGATTAAAACGAGGGATGTTACAACAACAATCCTTATCCCCCTTGGTTGGAGCATATGAATTCAGTTAATTTTTCCTACAATTATTCTAATTGTCTATAGCACCTCCCATATCCCAATACCCATCACTGTGATTCCCTAGAGTTTCCTTCATCAACTATATATCCATCATATCCACTTATTCTCAATCCTAGTCTTGCATAAATTAATAACCTATTTATCTCTCCACATCAGGTCATATTATGTATGGTTGGTTGTTGTTGTTTCCCTTGTCACTCATCATTGATGCTCCACCCAAGGAAAGTTTCGAGTCTCATCCTCATTGGCCAAATCTTGTGTATCATTATTAGAATCATAATCCATTTTAGTGGGTTACTTGAATTTTCCTTTTGATCTCGAGGGACCTCCCATCCTTTTCTCTCGCAACTTGAATTCCATTGACACCAACACATGTTATTCTGGCAACTTTTGTGCTTTAGTTCCTATTTTCATTATTGATGGTAAGCCCTAGACTGAAGAAAGAGAGTCATTATTTCTCTCTAATTTAGTAGAGCCCTCGATGTTTGAAATCATATCATTATCACATTGTGGTGGGTCATACATTGCGATGGTTGTAGTATTCTAGTTGCAATTGAAGACCCTTGGGCTTGTATGGCTATCGATTTCCTTGAGTGGGAGATATCTTAAAATTTATCCTACATGTTGCAAGGCCCCTCCTAGTGAAAAATCCTATGTTGTTACATTCAACCCCGTGGGTGACATGTTTCCTCACAAATGATTTTTCAGTTACAAGTATATGATCCAATCATTACCACTATTATTACCATACATATGGTTCAAAATGTTCACACATGATCACAAACAATCATGTCTTCTATTGTAATGTATTTTGATAATTTCATGAGCATGGGAATGCCCACCTCAATTGTAAGAGAGATCACCATCACATGTATTTTTTTTTTTTTTTCAAGTGGGCTTTGTCACTTTTCCATGGGTAGTCCTTTGTTCTTGGTCAAAACACTCTCAATCTCTAGCAACCTTTGAAATTACAATCATGTGGGACAAACAACAATCATGTAGTTCAGATATATAAAAGCTCCTAATCTCACACATTAGGGGGCAATTGTTATCACCTCAATTTGACTCACAAGAGACATTCATGTGATCATTTAGAAGTACCATCAGTTTGCAAGAATACATTGTAATAATGCTATCTCATGGCTATTGCACATCACCTCAAGAAACTAGGAAAAAAACTTTGAAAGTGGGTTTTTATACACTTGCATGACACGCCTTCACTAACACTTGTGAAACTTGTTTGGAATATCCCTAAAACCCCATGCAAATATATCTACACCAGTGAGCGTGACCTATTTTGTGCATTTAAGGTTGTAGGCCCGACTCAGGTTGTCCTAGGTTGATGTATAGGAGAAATTCAAACTCTCATCCCATTAATGAAGAGTACTTTGGCCTCCCAAAGTCCCTTTCAAGCATAAGGAATCCATTTTGAATGAAGATATTTCAGATTGAAGCTTGTTCTTCATGAGGTTCAAAATCTCCCTATAATTAAAATACATGGGGTAGAATTTGAAGAAGGGAAGAATTGTAGGGTTATGATGGAGGAATAAGATTGGATATCATCTATCTTTCTCTGTCATCTCTACCACTTATTACCCTCATGTTTGTTTTTGTTCCTTCCTCAAAGATCAAAGACCTTTTCATTCACGATTGTTAGAGAGGGATTTCAAGAAGCAAAAAGACACATCCCAAGGAGAATGTTAGAGACCATTGCATCCAACCTTTCTCCCCAGGAGTTGTTACCCATTCCATGATTTTCCATTGGAATAATATAAAAGTATCATTGTTTCCCTCCAATTTATAGTGTTGAAATGACATTCTTGTAGTTAAATTTGTAGTTTATTACATGCATGCTTTCTCGTTTTATTTTTCTGTAATAATACTCTTGTGATTATCCCACAACTAACAATGGTCTATTGTTTAGCTTACAACCTAATTTAACAAAGGGATTTTTTATCACCTGTGCAAGAAAATCCCCAACACGTGTGTTTGGACATGGTGGAGTTGAAAAATTGTCCATGCACTATCAGAGCAACCATTTCCAAGTTTCAATATCAAATGCATTTTTGAAATGCTTCCCAGTTTTCTTATTCATTTGAGAAAACACCTTTAGGGCAATGAATTTCATGGGTGAATGACCCCCCTACCACTATTCCATGTAGATGGGTCCAAAGGAACCGATGACTCATCAATCCATGGGCGTGTTTTCATTTCATCACAAGTTGAAATTTGTGGCCCAAAGTTATTCAAGGACAAAAGCAACAATGGCCCTACCAACATTGAAAATACACGAAGCATCATAATTGCATTTGGTAAGCCCTTCCAAGTCTATTTGAGTATGGTATATGTGAGAATCTTGTGCATGCACTTTTTGGGTAGCCATTTCCAAGTTTTATCATCAAATTAATTTTTCAAATGCTTCCCCTTGCGTAAAACCTAGTTTTCTTTTTTCGTTTGAGAAAATCCCCTTAGGATAATGAAGCTCGTAGGTGAATGTCACCCCTAATGCTAATCCATGTATTTGAGTCCAATAGAACCAATAACTCATTGATTCATAGGCATGTTTGATTTTTATGCAAGTTGTATCTCACAACCAAGACTCATTCATAGACGAAGGTAAAATTGATCCTAGGGGCATCAAAAACACACTAAGCATCATAATTGTAGTTTTCCAGCCCTAGAATATGTTTTTTGTATGATAGAGGTGACAACAATTCCCACATTCTTTCGGGGAAGCTCTTTTTAAGTTGGACAATCAAATGCATTTTTTCATTGCCTCCCACTATGCAAAACCATAGTTTTATTCTTCATCCAAGAAAACACCTTTAGGGTAGAAAATCTCATGGGTGAAAAATGCTATTACCTCTACTCCATGTAGATAATTCTAATGGACCAATGGCTTATTAATTAATGTGCCAATTTTCAATTTATTGCAAGTTGCAACTCGTAACTTAGAGCCATTTATCGTCAAAAACAACATTGGTACCAGTGGTATAAAAAACACATTAAGCATAAAAATTGCATTATATAAGCTCTAATACGTGTGTTTGGAAATGGCAGAGGTGAAGACATTATCCACACACTTTCGGTGCATCTATTTCCAAGTTTGACCATCAAATATATTTCTCTAATGCCTCCCACTACGTAAAATCTTCGTTTTCTTCTTCATCTAAGAAAACACTTTAATATTGGTGAAGCTCATGGGTGAATGATGCTCCTAATGCTACTTATGTAGATGGGTATAAAAAATTGATGAATCATCAATATATTGGTTGGTTTTTATTTTATCATGAGTTGAAACTTGTGACCTAGAGTCATTTAGGGGCAAAGGTAAGATTTATCCCAAGGGCATAAAAAACACATCAAGCATCCAAATTTGTTTGGGCATGGTGGAGTTGATAATTTTGGATACTTTGACGATATCCATTTCCAACTTTGACCATTACATGCATTTTTCCAATGCCTACCACTGCATAAAACCCTAGTTTTCTTCTTCATATGAGAAAATTCCCTTAGGGTGTTCAATCTTATGGGTGAACAATGCCCCTAGCTCCACTATGTGTAGACAAGTCCAATGGAACCAATGACTCATTAATATATGGCATCATCTTCCTTTTATCATGAGTTACAACTTGTGACATTGAGCCATTTAGGGACAAAGGAAACATTGGTAATTAGGGCATAAAAGCACATCAATCATCATAATTGCATTTTGTAAGCTCCATGATGTGTCTTTGAGTGTGGCATAGGTGAGAATGATATTCACACAATTTCGGGGGCATACACAACATATTGAGTATCATAATTGTGTTTTATAAGCTCTAACAAGTATGTTTGTGCATAGCAAAGGTGAGAAGGTGAAAGTTTCAATCAATAATAATCATAATCAAAACAACAAAATGATCCCTACCACTAGGAAATGGTTGAGCTGAGGCATTTCAATTATAAACCTTAATGTTCCAATTTCTTATCTTGTAATGTTGCATAATTGAGATGGATGACATTCTTGTATAGATTTCACTTAGTGGTTCAACTCATGAGATGGTTTATGATGGTAATTCAATGATTGGTATGTGCATGTTAGCAAGTTTTTTTTTTTTTTTTTTACGAATTCTAATTTCTTTGACTTTTAAAAACGAGAGTAGAAGCTACTATAGTTATTCAAAAACTCGCTACTTCCTCAAGCACCATTAGATAGCCCAACATACAAGTATGGTCTTCACGATGGTTCACTGATTGGCCTATGTATGTCAAGTATTTTTCTTAAAGTTTTTTTTTGTAACTCTAGTTTCTTGGACTTTTAAAACATGAGAAACCACCTACTACAAATCTACCAAATTATTCTATTACCTCAAACATTAGATAGCCCTAAGCCAAATACTATCAAATATAATGTCATTATAATATATTATAAAGATATTTTTTTTATAACAATTTTTCGATAATCTAATGATGTTATATATAATTTATATTAAGTTATGGATGATGACATAATAATGCAGGGGATGAGATGCATGATCACTTTGTTTGGAAAGGCTATCCACATTGTTGAGGTTGAGATTGTGAGCAAGGATCCAAACACAATGTGGCACAATAACCCAATTGGAGAGAGATTTTATAAAGTAAAAGTATCCAAATGCATTGTCTCAACTCTACCATTGTTTGCACCAACTAAAGAGGGTAAAATAGTTAAGGATGTAGAGGGCTAGTTCACTAATTAGTACTGTGATGGGATCATATAGGAGTGAACCAACAAGCATATATATGAGTGCATATGTTAATAAAACATTGAATCAATCTATGAAGCATCTAATTTTCAAAATAATGCCTAACTACCTTTGTTTTTATATTTATGCAAGTACATCCATGTCATGGACCTCTACATCCCACATCATGCCTCCATACCAACATACTATTTTTCAGCTTATTATTGTTTATGTTAATGATTCTAGGAATAAGCCTAATTATATTGTGTTATTTTACTGGTAATGACATTATCTAAGACGTTAGTGAGATTGCTTACTAAGATGACCAACATTATCGAGGCTCATGTATAACTAAGAATTACATATAATTATTGACATTTATATGCTTCATGTAATATTATATTATGCATGGTGCACTGCTTTGTTTATATTTTCCTAAAATGTTTAATTATTTTCCTTTCAGAATAATGATTTTGTTATGTCTAATATTCAAGTTAATGATTTTATTTTCTAAGTGAAAATTGTTAATTAAGTTGTTATAGACCTCATGAATTTGGACCTTACTTGTCTGACTAGAGCTTAGGATCTCAACCTTACCTAAGCTCAAGACTAAAACCAAGATCGAGACCTTAGTACCAGAGCTTTGCACCATGACCTTGCTACTTAGCAAAGTTCAACACTAGGACCCAAGACCAAGGCTGGGACCCAAGTTCAAAACTAGGACATGATATTAGGATTGGGATCTAACCTCATGATTAGAACCTAAGAGAAGGATTAGGATCTGACCTATGATTATGACCAATATCTTACCTAAGCTCAAGCCCATTTTTTCCCCCTTTTTAAATAATAATTTCAACTAATACCTCGTAGTAATTTCCAACACTAATGTCAACCACATTAAAAAAGTTCTACTACAATTTTTGACCATAAATAAATACCTTTTCAACCTATTTATCCACTTAGATTTCCATCTTCTTTCCCCCTAATGTTTGACTTGTTTATCCACCTAGATTTGAATCTAAGTTTCAGCTAATATTTTGACCTGAAAGTCCTAGAATTTTTTAACTTTTCGACCTATTTTCCCTTTGTGTTTTTTACCTAAACTATAAAATTAGATCAAAATAAAGGTTAAATTTTAGGTCAACAATAATAGTCAAAGTTATTTTTTTACCTATATTTCAAGAAAAAAAGATTTGTTCTAGACCTAACTATGTTGAATTTTAGGTCAAAATTTTGGCTTATAGTTGTAGTGCACCCTTGATTAAGTCAATATCAATGATGAGGTTTTTATTTGTACAACTAGAAATAATGTCTTTTAGGCACAAAACAAATCAAATCAACCTAAAAAAAAAAATGTTGTTGTCCATGATACAAATACAACTAGCCCATCTTGAGTTGGAAATTCAACCTCGTCATCCAAAAACAACAAGTTGATAATATTGTCCAACTACCTAAACCTTAATTCTTGACACCCCATTTCTCTACCTACAACATTGTGATTAATTTGTTGTCTATTAAGGGTAACATGACCATGTTTAATGCCCTCAAATCTCTTGAGAAATAAGAGAATCTTAATAAGGCATTGATTGTTATTTCATAGTCTAAGAAACAATTCCTTCCTAGGTCTGTCCAAATAAATGTTGTTTCCCTTCAAGAATGGGGAAAATTTGAGACTGAAGTAATTATTGTTATCTCTTTCAAGTCTCGATAGAAGAATCCTCCCATCTATGTATCAATGAAGAGCTTTGACAAGATAGTATGATGTTTCCTTGTACATGAGGGTTCGATCCCTAATATCGTGTCCAAAGTCATCATGGAACAACTTGGATTATCTTTCACAATGAAGCTCCCAAAAATGCCATTGCTTTTAATAAAAAACATCAATCCACCATTGGTGAAGTTAAGAATGTGACCTTGATTATGTGTGCTTACCATGAAATTAGAACCACATGCAATATTCAGGTAATGGACAAGGGTGTGACCAACTAAGAATTTGAAGAATGTCAACTTATGTTCAAAGAGAGGAAATGATTATCCCTTGCATTGAAAGTCTCCTCGAACCAAATGTCAATCATGTAGAGGTCAATTTTAGAACTAGTTCCATTTTTATTGAAGAATAACACATCAACAATGTTTAGCCATTACCCCATTCCAATGTTCAGGTCTGGTACATGCACTTTCGTGGTGCTTCCTAAACTGAAGGATGTGGCATGGAAATTATATTATACTCATCCTTCTATAAGTTGCATCACTTTTCCTACCATTTTAATTTCTCTTGTACAAATAAAGTATTTGAGTTTCAAGCTTTAATCATAGGTTTAGAACAAGCCAACAAGTTAGGATGTAGACACTCAACTATTTTTGGTGATTCTAAGACAATTATTAACTTGATTAATTGTATATATTCTCCTATGAAGAATTTTCTTAAAAATTACACTCATCTAATCTAGGGCCTTATTGAAAATTTATTGTCTTTCAACTAAACTCATATTCATAGAAACCTAAATGCGATAGTTGATAAGCTTATGACTTATGCTACTAAAATTAAGAAGAAAATATTGAAAGAATAGCTAGATTCTTTCATAGTTTCCTTGTTCCAACTTCATGTTCCTGATTAAGGGATTTTTCCCCTATGATCTTGGGTCTGGATCATAATAGAGCAATACTAAGTGGCAGAGATAACAATCTCCCCTCAAAGACAAGCACACAAAAATCTAAAGACAATAACTACTTAAACTAAGAGGAAGTAGGAATAGAAAGGAGAAAAGAATGTGTACCTTTTTCTCCCGTCTGATGTCGATCCTCGATCCAAGTTGTTGAAGAGATCTTGATCTCCCACTGGAACCATCTTGTAAGATAGATACAAAACAAGGGATGGAACAAAAGTAATTATGCAAACAAAATCATGTGCTTATTATATGTCATATTCAAAGTAAGCATAACGATAAACATACAATGAAGAAAAAATGTGAGGGAAAACAAATTCTTTTATTATCGACAAGTAGAAAAGGTAAGTTACAACCTTGTCCAGCCTTTAGGCACCGTCTTGAAGCCAACTATTTGGGTTCGTACAAGAATCCTCAAGCATCAACTCAACCAATGTAATATTCCTTCAATGACTCAGATGGGTACAAGGAGACACCCTATAGTCACATAACATGAGAAAGAAGTGTTGGAAAAGAAGTTTCCAGACTATAGTGGATGTTGCTCAGAGAATTATAGGGAAGGGAGGATTGCTAGATGCTGACAACATGATTTTGCATAAAAGGACTTAACCTCTCCTTAGCCCTCAATGATTGTTTTATATCTTCCCAAAGAGGTTTGGGGAGTTGTATTTCGTTGTATATGGGAAAGGGTCATTGGGAAACGAGTCCAACAAAAAAACCTGCCCAAAAGCATGGAATTATTTTATTTTTCACAAATTTTGAGGGCACCTGCGTGTTGCAGTGTGGAAAGTCACGGATGTCCATGTGTTGCACTAGGAAAACCAATGGATATGCTCTTAGGGCATTATTTTTAAATTATTTTTGAGGGGAAAAGTATAGCAAGCATTGGGGAAGGGTTGGGACATGGCACAAATGCATAGGTGTGGCATTTTGTGTTGTAACAGATGCCCCCTAATGTGTGAGGTCAGAAGGGAAAAATGATGGATGAAATACAGTATGAAATCTGAGAGGCGAGGATGCATCGAAGAATCCATGGAGGTTCTCAAATAACTGATCCAAAAACACTAACCATCAACAAGGATCAAACAAGAGTTTTGTTTCCCAAGTCAGGCATACCCATGCTAAGGAGTGATGTAAGCATGGCCTCCAAAGCAAGTACAATGCATATCCATGGCATATGTAAAAATAATGATAGTCCATGGCCATGAACAAAACATAGTGGATCCATGAAGTAGCAAGCATGGCCATGAAGAATACACAATGGATCCATGCCAAAGTAGATCATAGCCACGAATAGATACACAATGGAGCTATGTCTCAAAATCAACAACAAAGGATAACTATGACCAAAGCAATGAAAAATCTGATCCTTTGTGAGTACCAGTCTATGAGGTGGCACCATATGAGTCAGGAAGGATCACAAAATATGTGATGCTCGTACTTCACCTGTAGTCTTCACTATGATATATCATGGTACAAGTCTACACTAGGTGAATAAATGAGTCGAAGTCGAACACAATGAGACATCGTTTGATTACCGGTCATTGAGGTATACCATGAACAAACGTGAGACAACCCACCAATAATGATAATGGGAGTCAAGGTACCATGGTACTATCTAACAAGTGTGAATGAATGAGTTGGCGTCGAACACCTGGTAGAAACTATCGAACATGGGACATTAAGGTATTCCCACTATTAATAGCGAGGGAACCTGCCACAGATGACTACAAGCCCCATGGTACCAAAGCATAACTCTAGATCCCTCTCCCAGAGAAATATGTGTCAAATTTGATGAGAGGGAACTCACTAGAAGGAAGGCATTAAGGCATACTCCATCATCTAGCATGAGGGGTGGACGAAAGCCAAATATTTGTAAGAGATCAGACAAAGAAATCGATAGTCATGATGATGAGACTGACTTGGGAAGGCTGACTTGCAAGGTCACATGATAACTGTGGAGTGGTTGACACAGGTTAAATAATTTCCCTTGAACACAAGCATGACACATTATGTGACTTAGGCAGCATGACTATAATCTAGGATACATTTGTGACACATGAGGCATGAACAAACACTCCATATAGTTAGAAGAATAACCAACCGGGGGAGAAAAACTCAAAGTGAGAAAAGTCTCCTAAATCCATGCTAAACCCAAAAAGATGAGATACTGACTCAAGATTGTGCTTTGTTCAAAGGTGACAAGACTGTTGCCAACAAAAGAGATAGATTTTTTCCCATTCTTTTTGGTTGTTATTTTCTTGTTATTAAAGCTTGAAAAATAATAAAAGAGTGTTATAGTATAGTGGAGGAAACAAGTGTCACGAGCAAGAAAAATAGTTCCAAAGAGCAAGGAACATACCTATGCTCAATGCAAGGGAATAATGTGTAGGATAAAGACACTCGGGGAAATGTCTCCTCCAAGGATAAAGGTGTCGAATCACAAAGGCATAAAATGCAAGGCTCGAAATTGATAGGAATGCATAAGCAATGGGTTCAACAACAACATGCTGAAACTGGAATTAATTCTAAAAGCACAAACAGTCCATATGAAATGCAGATACAACTAAAATTTAGGAAGTAAACCTCCCATGGTGGTCTTTTTCATAAGTTTAGTCTCCAGGGCCCGAAAAAGAATAAAATAATACCAAGGAGAACTCTTTTGGACAATACTAGACCAGAGTATTCCTTTTTCATACATAGTCAGTTCGGTTTGGAAAAAGGTTAAACTTATACCGAAAAGATGTCTCTTCAAATCCATTTTGGAAAAAGGTTAAACTTATACCGAAAAGATGTCTCTTCAAATCCATTTTGGAAAAAGGTTAAACTTATACCGAAAAGAGCTTAACTATGGACTCCCTCATTCTTTTTTGTAAATTTAGTCCCCCGAGCTAAAAAAAATATAGAACAAAACTGAGGAGAACTCTTCTAGTCTGTAGACTAGAGTATACCTTTTCATAATTAGTCTTTTCATTCCAAAAAAAGGGTAAAATTATGCTGAATAGATGTTCCTTCAGGTCGATTTTACCAGTGTAAAAGGAACAAGGTCACTTGATAAAATTTTCAATTTTAACGAGTCTGAAAAGAGCTTAAATATGGACTTCGTGATGTCATTGTGAGCAACATATAAGGGAGGGAATGCCATGGGTAATGTCCAGAACAAGAGTGATTAAGAAGCATGAAGCTTGAACACAAACTCATGGAGGGGATAAACAAGACTCTCGAGCCTAATAGAAAACTTACAACATGAGTGCTAGAATACAAAGGAATTCTAAACTAGGACACCCATGGAAGGTAGGCTTTACCACATGAATTACGACACTTCTAAACAACAGAGAAGGTTCTGCATCAAAACTCAATGGGGTCTATCCTAAGGCCGAATGAAACAAGAAAAATATAATGCAATAATGCATGAAAGGGAAAATCTAACCTATATGCCAGTTTCAAGATCATTACCTGTCATAACAGATCAATATAGAACGAAAAAGGTACCAAAGAAAAATCTCTCCAAATTTCTGTATATAAGACCAAAACACTTACCAAGAAGTTAATAATTCCAATATATAAACCTATGATAAAGAAAGGTATTAAGGGATATGAATCTTGAAAACAAAAAACCCTAAAAGTACAATATGTACAGAGGACCACATAGCCTTGCAACTTATGCATAGTATTTCTCTAGGTATATCCCATTGCTAGGCTCAAGCTAAGGGCTTCTTTGGTAACCAAACTGTAAATATTCTAGTTCATATCTAGGTCAACAATCCATAAACATAGCTTCAAGGATAGATTCATCTGAAGGCAACTCAAAATCCATGAAACTAGGGCCCAACAAGTCAGAAATACCATGGCTCGAGGTATTACAAACAAAAGTATTAGACTCAAGAGGAAACTCCAGATTTCTCATGCCAAAAGGGGGAAACAAGGGATCCCATGTCCCCATCGGATAAAACACCTGATCAATTATTGAGACCTTGTCTTGAGAAGGGGAACATAACTGTAAAGGATCCTTCTCAGGAGAAATTGAACACTGAGGATAAGACACCACATAATTCACCCATGGCGAGGAAGAGTCTACTCGAACACTAGGAACGCACAAAGGGGAAACCTGAGATAAAGCCGAGCTAGGATGATGATTATCAAATGAAATCTTATCAGTAGTGACAACACTTCCGACGTGAGGGAAATGCATCACACAAAAGAGTGTAGACACCACAACATTCATTTCATACACATAATCACACCCAAGAAGCACATTAAATTCTATGAGGCCATACACCACTATTAGGTCGACTCAAACAATCTTCCCACCTAATCTAATAGGAAATCGAGGAAGAACCCCCAGACATTCGCTAGGTCTTCTGTCAAAATCCAACAACTCACTGGTAGATGACACAAGCTTGGGAGAACCCAAAGCTTTCCAAGCCAAGGATGATAAAATACTTGCAGAGGATCCTTCATCTACAATAGTTCAGAGAATGCCTAATTTATTAATGCCAACCATTATCTGGAAGGGTGCAAAAGAAGGAAGACGAGGTTCTACAAGATCATTCCAATCAAAGGAAACCATCCTAGGACTTGGAGGGGGCGTATTCAAAGAGATTGGAATTCCCCCTTGTTTAGAAGGTACTGAATTGGAAATGCTAAGAACATGGTCAAAAGGTACATCACTCCCTAAAAGAGGAGTGTGATCAACCGAATATTGCATCGACAAGACCACTTCCTTAGACTTGTCACTCTCAAAGAGAAGAGTGGGATCAATTGAAAATTGCATCAAAACGACCACTTCCTCAACCACTGTTTGAATAAGATGCAAGAAAACATGGTCAAGAGACCCATCACCCCCCAAAACAAAAGTGGTGTCAGCCAAATATTGCATCGACACGACCTCTTTATCAACCAAAGATTGATTAGAATGTTGGGAAACCAAATATGACTTAGAACTAAAAGGATCGTGAGACAAGGACCACACTTCTCATGCCACATAAAATAACAGGGCACACATTGAAAAGATTATGAGGGAACTTGGGCTTATGTCCTATACGCCTAAGGTTCTCAACAATATTATTTCTTCCAACATGACTTGCAGTGGCTGGTGGGTTTCCCCCAGCATGACTAGCAGAGGTTGGTTGCATGTCTTCAACATGACGAGAAGAGGTTGGTGACAAGAATCCAATATGACTTGCAGAGGTCGGTGACTTGATGCTAGTATGATTAGCAGTGAATGGAATTTTTCTCCCAGCATGACTTGCAGAGGCTGGTGACAGGACTCCAACATGTATCACAGAGGTCATTGACCTATCTCTAACATGACTCACATAGGTTCGCGAGCAAATGCCAATATGACTCGTAGTGACTAGACTTGTGCTTCCAACATGACTAGCGGAGGATGGTCGCTTGTCTTCAACATGACTCACAATCCCCAACATGACTAGAAAAGGTTGTTGAGTGAATGCTAGTATGACTCGCAGTGACTGGACTTGTGCTTCCATCATGACTAGAAGAGGTTGGTCACTTGCCCCCAACATGACTTGTAGAGGTTGCTGACAGGACTCCAACATGACTAGTAGAGGTTGGTGACTTTTTGTTTCTTATTCTTCCTCTTCCTATTCCTTTTAGAATTATGGTCACTAGTAGAAGGACTTTCAACAGAAGAGGGAGAAGGAGGAGAAGTAGACTTTACAGATGTAGAAGGTGAAGGATCAAAATCCATATGATGCCCCTGACATAAGGTGCTTATCTGAGAAGCATCAAGAGCATTCATAAAATTTGGAGTGGTTCACAACCAAATAGGTAGTCGTACATTCAACCCAAGAATGTTCAAAGTGGCCATCAAGGGGGAACCGACATTTCCAAAGAAAGGAAAAACACAATAATCCTCTTGGGTAGGGGTCCCTTGGTTGGTATTCTCAAGAACTTTGGCCATATCATTCTTATGCACAGGTTCGTCCCTTGCGGGATTGTTCATGTACATAAAATTCTCACGCTTGGACTGTGGTGAACAAGTGGTATAAAAACCCACGCCTTCTAGGAGGTGGATCCACGCTTTCAAGAGAAAGACTAGGGGTCCTTCCCGACCAACGGAGCGGTTGGTCAACCAACCTGAATCAATGATCCAAAAGTGGTGACACTAAAACAACATAAGGCCAACTACACAAAGAAACACTTCAATAAAAATCCCTAAGAGAAACATCGCAAGCAAACAAATTTTCCAAATATTCAACCTAGGTGGATGAGGTCCTAAGTCCAAAGAAATGAGAGAGTGGAAATGGACCTTCCAGACGAAGGGACAAGTTGATTAAGTTCCGTGGACCAACAAATGAAGGAGTGAGAAGCAATTATCCCGATCTCCACTAACCAACCTTATCCGATGCACGTACCCAAACTTTGCGGGGCACCCTCCAATAGTACTGAAAAGTGTGATATGAAATCTTCCCCAGGTACCATGAAAAGCCCCTGTATTCACCTCTGAGATCCCTAGGAAAAGGCACTAAGGTCAGTGTTAAGAACCAAATATCAATATAGCATAGAAAAACCTCAGAATAAGTACTCAACTCCTTGAAAAAGAGAGAAATTTAGATAATAAGCCTCTTCGAGAGGGCAACATCCTTATGCCCACATAAATGTACAATTAAAAGATGATTCCAAATGAAAATGTCTCCTTGGTATATATAGGATACTAGGAGGTATAATTACAACTAATGGACTAAAGCCGACATAAATAAAATAACATTACTAATGTAATATGCCCCAATTAAGGGTTAATGAGCCATTATTTAGGGCTTAACATGCCCCTCCCCTTGAGACAAGTGTTGCTCGCAACGCTTGAGTAAATCTGGATGCTTCTGTATAAAAGACTCATCTTCCCAAGTGGAATCTTCAGCCGGTAGTTTCCTCCATTTAATGAGATACTCTGAAATGGATCTATTCCTCAGCTGGTGAATTCTTGTGTGAGCGATGGCTTAAGGATCCAATATGATTTTTCCTTCCTTGTCAAGTTCTGGCAATATAGTTTGAATTGGGATCTTGTCACCTATAACCTTCTTTAAGCATGAAACATGGAAAACTGGGTGTACTCGTGAAGATGCAGGCAACTCCAATTTGTATGCCATAGTACCAATCTTTTGTAACACCTTATAAGGGCCATAGTACTTTGGTGATAATTTATTATCCTTCTTGGCTTGCTTGAGGGACATCTGTTTGTATGGTTGTAGTCTTAAAAACACCCAATCTCCTACTTCAAAACTTCTTTCAGTACGATATTGATCTTCTTGTTGTTTCATGTGATTTTGTGCCATGGTTCGGTTGTCCTTTAATATTTGGAGAACTTGTTGTTGATGCTCGATGTGATCTTCCACTGCTTGAACCTTAGATTTTTCTTTTAGAGAAAAAGTGATGGAAGGAGGGTGGTATCCATAGAGTGCCATAAATGGTGTCATTTTTGTT